>CAJQZM010024386.1:253-11304 GCA_907164665.1 Colias nastes | reverse complement strand
GGAACCCTTTGTGCGCGAGCCCGACTCGCACTTGGCCGGTTTTTATTTAAGGTCGGATTTAGTTCAAACTTTGTACACTTATAAAAGATCGTCATACAATAATTTTAAATTTAATATTTATTGTGTCTTTAAGGTTTTTTTTTATTTTTTATTATCACTTAACTATTTGAATTAATTACTCATAGTTAGTGAGTAATATATTATGACGTATAACTAGTAACTACTGTTAACGATTTTTTATCTTGTAATGGCGGGAAAAAATGACAGATAATAACAAACTGTGCACGGACGATGTGTCACGTCTCACGTACGCTATTAATGTTAATTTTATTACTTATGGTATTTATTTCCAATAATAAAAAAAGGTTATTGAAATCACAATTACTAATATCTTCGTAATAAGTGTGATGAAAATTGTAATATGTAATTGTAATTATAATTATTTGCGCTATCCCATGAACTTCATACTTTTCCTTTCCTACCAGGTTGCGTAGTAGAGCAATAAGGCCGCCTTTTTTTCAAATTTTTTTTTACTATTGTTATTTCTTTGCTTTTTCCTTTCATGTTTGTAAAATAAAGTTTTATAGGTAAATAAATAAGATGAAATAAATTCAATAAAAAATACATGAAATATTCATTATAATTTGCGTGTAAATTACGTGTATGAAGCATTGAGATTCCTTATACGTATTAAATTTATTTTTAGGGTGTTAGTGGTTGAGTAGGCGCGTCCCACGTACAGGCATACGCAAGGGAGAATTTCCTTACGTTTTCCTTTACTTAAATAAACGAACCCACGCTACTGAATAAAGGTTGAAACGGTACTTCAAATAAAATGCATATACTGCAGTAGCCTTAACTGTAGTGTTTTTAGAAAAAATTATACCTTGCAAACTAGGTAAAATTTATGGTGACATCTTGGTGGCATGTAGAACTGAAAAATATCAATGTATATTTTCATTTTGCCGCGATTTTTTTCACAAATTTGTTGTGTTTGCAATGTCAATTGTCATAGACCATAGACCACCGTTCCTGAAATCCCTGGATTAAAAAAAAACTTCAACCTAAAATCCCCATACCCCATATATATTCGCAACACTTCATATAGAACACTATAAATAGTGAACCAGTGGCCAATAGCAAGTTCGCGATCGATGCAAGTTCACGGCCGTGTGCGCGCGCAGCCCGTGACGTCATCATCATTCATGCCACCCCCTCACCCTCCCCCTGGCCCCGACCCCCGGCCGCGCCCTTGCGAATGTCAAGTGCGGGAGGGTCAAAATAGAACCTTGCGAGGGTTATTTATCAAAACAATGGTATACTAGTGTATATTAATGTATCATTATTTTTATTTAGAAGTATCATCATAAAGGTATATGTTATAATGGTATATTTCACTATTTAGAACTTTTCTTTACAATTCTTAAGTTATACATAATATATGGTATCCAATGCCGATGAATGGCGAGGCCTTTCGCAGTAACTACTCAATGGAACATAACCGAACACACGAATTTAGGTTTAGAGACATTTATTTTCTAGGAATTTTACAATTCACTTATTTTAACGTTTTATAATAATTATTAATAAAGGTATCTTAGAAATAAAAAGATAAATGACATGTGATTTTTTCCTAACGATTACATAGCTAACGTAAATCACGGGACATCTGCATGCTTTAAAATTATATCAGAATGTAGTAGATTGAACTGAAACACTATTATATTTACTAGATCTATTATTACAAGAATCATCTAAAAAGAAAAAGGGGCAACACCCTTGTCTACTTTACATATTTTTATCCTAGTTGAGTCAGAGTTCATCCATTTCATTCAACTATGAAAGTCAAATACATAAAACAGAATAATATTAGTCTTAACGTATTCATTACTAATACTGTATATTATTATTATATCCAAATATATAAAATGTAAATATTTCTGAGTATTTTCTATTCCATTACAATCCGAATTAAAATATTTTGAAAAGTTTTTAATCATAAAAATCGATATATTGCCATATAAAATTATGCAGTCACCTAAAAAACAATACGGCATTGATGACGCCATAATATAATGTGAATATTATTAATGACGCTACCTTGCAAGTATAAAATAGTCATGATTTGATTTTTAATTTATTCCCATCAATTTTTATTACAATTTTCATTATACAAACGGTGGTTACATTTGTTTTAATCATTTGTTTAAAGGCTGTATTTTAACTCTAAGTATACCTGCAATACAACTAGTAAAATCTCCGTTTTGTTAAAATTTGAACTTTCTACAGAATAATGTACAATAACACAAGATACACTAGAAGTTACATAACTCATATTCTAATAACAAAAGCTCCACACGTCGTAAGAAAAACTTGAAGCGGCATTTACGACAATCTTCATTCACGATTCAATGTCTCTATGCTTATAACATTATTTAGAGTTGTGTGTGCAGACACACAACTCTAAATAATGTTCATTCGAAATAATAAAAAAATATTCTATAAAAACGCTGAGTAAATCGCAATAAATCGTATAATTTTATCGTAAATCTTTATAACATTCACGTGTCGTAGCGCCTCTACTGCGTAGCAAGGCGCTACGCATAGCGGCCGTTTAATAATATTCTTTTTATTTCAGTATTATTTAAATCCAACTGAGATGGCAGGATTATTAATAGATATATAATAGATATAGGTATATATTATTGTCATTTAAATTTATATGTCGTATAATATATAATATATCATTTATTATTTGTTCCCTTCTCTAAAATATTAGCAAAAATTACATAAAGCGAGTACTTACGTAAGCGTGTGTTGCGTTTACGTAACTTGTCATCAAATTATAATGAATATTAGCACTCAAATGAATGCTTACATTACCTGTTTAAGACACCAGGCTCAAAATAACTAATAAGTATTGATTTAATATTATAATGAGGGTAAGAAAGATTACTAAAATACCACGAACTCAATGCGAAGTATTATTTACAAAGTACCCAGATCAAAAGCCCTAAATAAGCCTTTAAATAATTCTAGGTCAATCCAAATTTCAGCCCAATTTCTGTCCAATTTTTGTTTAATTTACCTTTAAATGAATCTACATATCCGCAAACATATAATACTTTTCATATTTCAATTCATATTCCTTAAGCTTAAGCTTCAGTTACAAAACAACCCTGGCGGGGGCGGGGGTGCGGGGGTGCGTTGACGTCAATTCACCCTTGACATTGCTGGATCGATCGCCGCAGTCCCGAGGCCAAGTTTACAACGGCGCTTGAATGAACGTCTATTCAGGTATGTTGATGAATGTACTGGATTTTTGACTAGATATTTTGTGTTAATGGATAGATATAAGGTTTTTATGAAGCTCTCGAGCGTTAACAATGTTATAGGTACATATAAGGAAATTATATGATACTTTTTCTAGGTTTGGTAATTGGTTAGTGTTTTTATTATCGGTTATTCTGTTTTATGCTGGAGGTGTCATTTTGCGATTATTTCAGAATTTTGCAACTTGAATTCTTGTAAATGATAATACCATCCAATAAGGAAACTAGGTATTTTATTATTTATATAAAAAGTGGCTGTTATGTAAATAAATGAGCTTACATAACGTGCTAAGTATCCAGTAAGTCACCAATATGTATATTTAATACTTTCACCAATAATATCAATATTTATACATTATTCCAATGCTTATGTAATATCTCCTTTAATCCGCCACCCACAAAGTCGATTCTCTCATCCTAAAAATAATATCACTCCACCTTTATCAATAAAAGATTTTTATAAAGCATTCCAGCCAAAGCTTAGCAGTTTTGCGCCCTTTCGCGTGACCCTAACGACCTTGACCGCGCGTCTGACGTCATAGCTCCAGCTTCAATTCTGTGTTGCCTTTCAAATCTCTATAAAGGGATACATATAAGTATTGCCTTTTGAACATATTTTTTTAATACAGGTATAAAGTCAAGAATATATTAAAATGGCTGTGGGATGTAACCCATGTGTTATAGTAAAAATAGCATTAAAAAATACCATACACTGGCACCTATAATAAACGCGCGAAATAAGGTTGAACTAAGTATATTTTAGGTTATATTTTCCATCTTCATGTAAATAATTAACAGGCAAAAGAAGCTTTCGATAAAGCTTTTGCAAACTATCTGTTACTTATTGATTCAGAGAAACGACTTTTGTCTTGTTATTCATTTATAAGAACAGCGAGATTTGCATAAAAATGAAACCCGTTTCGCGTTGTCACGGCATCACGTGTGAACGGCTGAACCGATTTCGATATTTCTTTTTTTATTGTATTCCTTGAAGTACGAGGATGGTTCTTATGTAGAGAAAACGTAAATATGTACCACGGGCGAAGCCGGGGCGGACCGCTAGTATTTTATAAATAACGTCAAACTTTTGCTCTCTGCCTAGCGGTAGAAAATAATTTCCTTAAGAAAGATTCATTCATGAATCATACTGCAATGTTGTGCGGCATTACCATTTTAGGATTCAAATACGGCTGGTTATTGATGAAATAATGAATAATAACAAAGAACACAGTATTCTCAATAATTGTTGCCGCATCTGGACATACAGAAACTCTTATAGGAATGACGCAATCATTCAAATAAAACCAAGCACAGCATAACCTGATAATGCGGGTTTTTCGAGAAAGGCTGTATTTAAAATCGCACACGGAGTGCAAGTAGGTATTATATTATCTGTGCACGAAGTATCAAATATTGCAAATTAGGCGTCTTATCAACTCCCACGCGAAATATCCCAAGCTAGTGGAATATACAATCAAATCGGTTGTAAATACAGTCTATGTGTATGGGAAAGCCCTATATTCTGGCACTCCGCACAGGGCCGGGCGCCAAGCGAACCGGTTTGCAGTGGGTGTGCCAAGTGCTTTAACCCGCATCTTTGTAGCGAACGACGCAGTTTTAGATTTGTACATTATTAGCTGAAACGTGTGGATTTGAGGATGAAAATTATATTTTGGTAAATCTAAGGTTTTATATTAAACATTGGTAGGTGATAGTGAAATGTATACTTTATATATTATAGTTTATAAGGAAATTCATAATATTATGTTTTCAAAATTGATTTTAATTGCTTTGTCCGGTTGTAATAACTAATACTTGTATACGTAGTATATTATTATTAGTCTGTGCTAATACCTAATGTTGACTGGAATACTACGTTTATAGGTATATAGGTGCTTCTTTCGTTCGGTGCGTAGTTACTTTCTTCTACGCATTTATTTTTATAATGAAATCTTTGTTCTCCAATGAATTCGTATAAAAGACTAATTTCATGCTAACTAAAAAAAAACAAATAAAAATCCCATACACAATTATTTACAATGTAAGAAAAATAATACGATGCCTAATTTCGAGTAGCATCTCAACTGGCCCATTAGCTCAGTTGGTTAGAGCGTCGTGCTAATAACGCGAAGGTCGCGGGTTCGATCCCCTCATGGGCCATAAATCTTTTTTCATACTTCTAACTTATTTAAATATAATTTTGTAATTTATTTACATCAATTTTGAGTTAAAATAAATACTCCTATTTCGTTTTTAATTTAATAGATACGTTTTTGCAGAAATAATTTTCTTTGCGAATCGGTGAAATTTATAGCAGCTACGTGACATTTTTAAAGATATTTTATAATACTTGTATAGTTTTAAAAGGGAAAGAGGGTGGGTGCCTCCCTGCCTGCGTCAATACAACCACCTGATGCTAATTTATTTGTAGACCGTACCTTTACAAAGATAAAAATTGTATTGTTACAGAATAAAAAAAATACAGGAAATATTATCAAAAGCAATTTATCATGAACAAAATATTATTAATAATTTTATTTAACAAAATATAAATGACGTAGTCACTTGGTATAATTTATTTATTATTATATTTATAATCTCTGGTATAATCTAATTTTATTGAGTTAATATTTTTTTTAATTGCATAAAATCCGAGTGTACATTCTGACCTTCTAATATAACAGATCACTGCTTCTATATTTTCTTTTAAGAAAAACATTGATTTTTCAATACCAAAGTCAAAGAATAAGCAAGTCTTCTTTCACAACCCAAAAACCATTCATATCCGTTTCATTCATCAATCTGTATTATCATGGACCAATTATTCATAAATTTCAAGCACATTCAAGCATCCTAACGCCATCTATTGAACATTTTAGTAAACATTTAACAATACGACTAGTACAACCCCGCCAATTTTCAGGGGGGAAATCTAGACGCCAAAAAAAATCTTGTAACTTTTTTTTAATGTCACATAAATCCTCTTTGAAATAAAAAATACCCACATAAGCATACGATTGTCTTTATTCATAAATTATTTAATATCTACAATAATTACAATACAGTAACAAAAATATATAATTACATTAACAACAATTATTATGGTTTTGGACATTTTCATTTCATATATTAGGTATAATTACATACAATATATTATTATATACATTCAAGTTTAATTTAAGACACAAATAAACACTTATTTTTTCTTTTTGATTGAATTTTCCTTCACGATATTTTCAGTTGAACTTTTGTAATTTTTCATCAAACTTTATTCTGTTCTTTAATTCTTTAAACTGAAAGCGAAGCTGCGCGTAAAAGCTAGCTAGTTTTATTTAAAGGTTCTTTTAACGTGCTTATTTGAGAATTAAATTTCTCACAGATCTAAAGCTGCAATATTGCTTTTAGCAATAATTATATTAGATTTATTTTTGGATATAAATAATACAAAAGATACTTCGATGTTCTTTGTCTATTTTCTTTTATAATAAATTTAGAGTACTCGTCACTGTAAAAAATTTGATAAGTCGAATTAAAAAAAGCAATATAATGTTATTTTTAACGTACCTTATAATAAGATAATATCGAGTAAATAGGATGACAATTAATCAGAATATTAAAATCTAATTTAATTATTCAAAAAATATAGCTAAAAAATTTCACAATAGCAATAAAATTGATTTTAAGTTTAGATTACTACTCGATATATACGATTTAAATTAAACGTCGATGAATGAATATCATTTAAATGCAATTCCATAAAAGAAAAGTTTACAAAAGCTCGTATTGCATAGAAGAATAAACCTTCGCTCATTATCTTTTAAAGGTTCCTAACGAACGAATGTTACTTTTTTCCAGATCTCAAAAAACAAGAAGGTAGTTCATTAACGTAATATACAGGGTTACTTGTAAAACACCAGCGACCTCGCAGGACAAGATAGCTAACATCATACGTAACAACATGTGTTCTACGACTTTTGATAATTTGTTAGATTTTATTTTCATACAAAAATAAATATTAATTTAATTTTCCGTTTGAATATTATAAACTCTACGCGAATCCCAAAAATTACGTAAACAAGAAGCGAACGAGAGGGAGAAGGTAGGGGCGGAGCGGCGCTAGCGCCTTTGAACTGGACCGCGCGTCCGCGCGTCGTCCTTTCGATAATGAATAGAACATAAACTTACAAATGTTAGGAGCATAGAGATCTAGAGAGATGCCAATCGCTTGCGCTGAGTACGAAACCTGGTGTCTCATAAAAATTTACTACACGGTCGTATAGGTAAACCAGAATCTGATGGCAATTAGGGAAATCAAAATTTTGAGTGTGCAACCCTGGGGAAAATGGACTGAACGATCTTGATACTGCGTATTTTTTATTTTGTCCTCAATATCATTAGTCACATTACACAAGTGGATAATACTGTATTTAATAATGAGATATCCACGTAATATTATGTAGGTACTTATTACATGTATAATATACATATTACTTTTCTAAAGGTACATAATATTATGCTTATATTATTATGTATTTACTCATACCTATATTTGAATATATATCATTATAGCATGTGAAAATATGGATGTAATGATAATGCAGATCAAAACTTATTTACTATATTTAACGATTGTTTATAATTTTTTATAAAATAAAACAATAATAAAATAAAATCATGTTTATTTTCATAAGTATTAACACATTATAAAATTGACTTGTACACCTTGGACTTGACAAATAGCCGAATTGGAAACTCCTGTAATAAGTTTTCATAAAATTATATTATATTCAACAAACAATATTATAGTTACCTATTTATAACATTTTTAATTTAAAGTATCAAAACGGGTAAGTCCAATTTAGCAATAAAATCTTTCACGCGCTTTAAAATTGAAAATTGTGATGTGTTTGACCCTTCTTCATCGAATATTTTTCTATACACATTGTAAACAACACCTCTTGCTTGTGATCGCAGCGGTTTTATCGACATTTCGAAGATTTTGAAGACAAAATCCTAAAAATTAATCATCAACACAAATAATTTGACAACCAATTTGATAGTTGTCAAATAAAGTTGCCACATGAAAATCTTTTATTTTTTAAATATAAATATGCCATCAGATTCTGGTAGACCTATACTACACGATCGAACGTTTTTGTTAGCTTTAGTATGTTCATTATACATTGCGGTATTCGAACTCCGCGTTTGAATAGAGTCACGTACAGAAGAAGCATTGTAAACTATTTACATAAATTATTGTGACTGTCGTTCTGTCACATAATAAAACCAAGAATCACTCTACGTAATATTGTTTTTGAAATTTTAGTAAGAAAATCGTATAATTTTCAGTACTTACCGATGGTATGTGATTCCATTTGACTTAAAGTTGCTGGTTTCACTTCGGTTTTTACAAACTTTAACGGAACAACACGGCATTGTCAAATAATACCCGGCCGACGGTCGAACGTCAACTGAATGCAACAAACAGAATGTGTTCTTTTTTTGGGCATATTGCTGCGACACCGGCCCCGCCCCCTAACCATATCTCCCTTTAGTTTCTGTGATCTGTGGTTAGGAGAGTACAATAAAAGCTTAAAAAATCATTTAAAAATAATTTATTGCGTTATGCCAAAAGTCGTAGAACAAATGTTGTTACTTATGATGTTAGCTATCTTGTCCTGCGAGGTCGCTGGTGTTTTACAAGTAACCCTGTATACAACTGACTCACAATCGTCTATTAAAAGATCTTCAAAACATGTCAAGTGTTGTTTAAAACATTCATTGAAATGAACACTTTATTTCGCGGCAGTAACGTTCAATATCTTATATATTAATAAAACTCTGCCTTAAACACACGTAGGCAGAGTTTTGCTTCGGACAATTTTTTAACGATTATGAGTATATTTATTTATCGTACGTCAATGAGGGTAGTTTGAAAACATCGATATTATTTATTTATCAATTATCGATAACAAGCCAGCGGTGTTTGGTGTGTTCTATCTGCTGTTGCAATAGTGGTGTGCGCACACGCATGCGCACCTCGAGTGAGCCGCCCGCTGGGCGACGGCCGTCCATTAACTGTGAAATAATATAAATTACACGAATTTATAACAAAAAAAAAATTAAAAATAAACAGCCAAGTTAATTGGTCTGAATATTATAATGTCGTATAGTCAAGGTATGATATCAGATATGCACAATAAATGACTTTAATTATTTAAAATAAGCTGTGTCATTTCATTTTATCCCGCCCCAAAAACCTCGTGTTTTTCTTAAAACGTCTACCCTATTCATCCAATTTTTTTACATTTTTCAAAGAACATTTCAAAAATATCTATTAAAACACTCACCGGATAAGCCTCATGCAAAGTGACTTGCGTTTCAAGCGGCGCCAATTTCACTGAAACAGCGCCTAACAGCGTGTCCTTGCTGAACCAGCCACTGCAACACAACAGGTTACACCTGCGGGATATTGCACTACACCACACTAGACTAAACTAGGGTACACTTTATTAGGGTACATTACGTTAGGGTACAGTACAATACACTTGAACACAATACATAAAGGTACACTATAGTACACTACATTACAAACACTTCTATGCGATCCAACAAAGAGAAAATATAACGTCATAAAAATAACTACGTTAAAAACAACCGACTTCAAAAACGGAAAAGTAAAAAATAAAAAAGATTTGATATTATTAATTACTACATAATATTATTTAGATGTGCTATTTATTAAATATGTTTGAAGTTTTTTTAAGTTGGTTGTTTTAACGTAGTTATTTTTATTTAATACTTTTTAGTGTATTTTTCAACACGAATCAAACGAGCCCAAACTCGATAAAGTTGAGTAAATATATTACTGAGTTCCTATGGCCACCTTCCGATTCCATCATCAAATCAGCTCTATGTCATGATAATGTTTCATCGCTATCCAATTTACATACGTATACAAAATTTCAGCTCAATCGGTAACCGGGAAGTGAATCAATGTTACTTGCTACATTTCGATTAAGTCATCGAGATCAGACAAAAATGCTCATTAAATAAAAACTAGCTGGTCTATCCGAATAAAATTTTTATGGGACCAATTCGACACCATTCCGCATCAAACAAAAAAAGAATCACGTAAATCGGTTCAGAAACCTCGGAATAATCGGTGTACATACATAAAAAAAAATAAAACAAAAATATACCGGCCGAATTGATAACCTCCTCCTTTTTTTTGAAGTCGGTTAAAAATGCTTAAATTTATAATCTGGTAAATTCGTTTGAATGAACGCCTATGACGTCGGGAAATGGTGCTGAATCAATCCTATTCTTTGTTGGATCGCATAGTAGGGATTAGAGGATACGATAGTCGATACTAGGGTACATTAGACAAGATTAGGCTGATGAAGAGTAGACTTCACTATAGAATATTCTATAAGAACTAAAAATGTTACAAAATTACAACATTAGGGAAGTATAAGTAATATTCAGCAAATTTTTTATAAGATGCTCTCACTATTTTTTACATTATTATTATGATTAGGATAGAAATTGATCATATATACAGACATGGCTACGGTTAGTTATAAGATAAACTAAGTAAACAAAAAAAAGTAATAAAAATCCAACTCACCCTCTAGAATAAACTTCAAATTTGATAGCGTGCCGTTTGAAGACGCGCAGACAAGCCCTCGCCTGCCGCTGTATGGGCAGAACGAACGT
>CAJQZM010024382.1:4584-17545 GCA_907164665.1 Colias nastes | reverse complement strand
ACGTGTACTGTCATTTTCCTCGGCCAAGCCACGTCCACACAGAGCGAACTGCTTCGCGCAGTAATTGGTTAGCGAGGCTGCTCGCTCTGTGGATCCCGTCTAATGAAAATTACAGTTTACGTTCCGTGTATGGTGTATGGTACGTTTTAGCGTGTGGTTAGTGCTTTGGTGTGGAAACTCGAATTAAATTACACGAATTAAGATTAATCGCAGTTAGTCTTCGAATTATGAGACTAGTTTTCTCTAACAACGTGTTTCTTGAAGGTGATTTTTTTTTCCAATTGTGCTGATTTTTAATTACATTTGAGGTATTAAAGTAAAGGGTTGGTTGCGAGTATAATTTAGCAATTTAAAGACAATTAAGGAAGGAAGGAAGTGTTACTTTTTATCAGCGATGCGTCAAGTTTTGATAACCATAAGAAAATTTGAATTTTTAATATTAATCCAGAAATAGGATACCTATTTGAAATAAATACCGATGAGCGAAAATCTAAATAAACTTCTAAATTATGTGCTCTGTTATCAAGTTGTTAATAAATAAAGGATGTCATACGGCAGGTAACATTGCAACATTCACCAAATGTATTTTAAATGTGTTTTTAACGTGCTTATGTGATGTTTTCTTACCATATATTATTATCTATATGTTCAGTCCTTAGATTAAATACTTAAAAATCAGTTTTCAATATTTAATACCCAATTATTTTACACTTATTAAATTTATTTCGTTATTTTTATGTCGACCAAGTTGCGTTAAAATTTTCCTGAAACAAATTCAACGTGATTTTATATCACAAACACAAGAACAATTACAAGAATTTAAATTAAATCTTCATCACGTCCATAATTATTCTGAGAAAAAGGTTGAAAAACGATTTGAGGTGCAAGTTTGATATTGATTATTTTGATTTATATTGAATAAAACCTGCAAATTAAGCAAAAAACCTAATCAAGTGTTCATCAAAAACGTCCCAAGTACCTACCAGAATTTTAAGAAATTTATTATAATAAATAGAACCTATAAAAATTTACTTAACCACATGCGTATAAGAAATAAACATACGGTCTTATATCGACCATCAGAGAAATAGCTGAACCTTACACTAATGGAAAGGTCGAATAACATGAATGCTGCACGTATTAACGTATTCCCTTCTTACGATTATGGTGTGGAGTTTTATGTATTTTTTTTCTTTTTTTTTATTAAATCTCATATTGTGCAAAATTTAGCTGAGGCTGTGTCCAATTGCCTCATTTAATTTTAAGAGAAATTTTGTATGTAATGTTTTTGGGAAATAAATTACTTACTTTTCTTTTTATGAGGTGCCTGTAAAAATAGCTCTCGTGTTCAGTCACTTATAACTGAAGACTGCCAATTTATCAGTGATAAATAATTAATAAATATTCTCATTCAAAGCAATTGCTGTTTGTAACAAATATTATGCCTTATTTTCCATACTTTCCTTGTTTTTCACAAACAAGATCAGTTTGAACCGGTGTAAACCAGTTCTATCCGCCGTACATGTATTCGTATAGGTGTTCATCTAACACATAAACAAAACTACGCAACATAAATTCCCTATTAATTCCCAACTTCGCACAGAACTAATGGACCTTAATAAGTTTAATGGGATATTCCGTGTGTTAGACTAGTTTGTTCCCGCGGGACCTCTCGCCACTCACATTAATGACAAATCATTAGCTGGCTCGTTGATTTAAATAAACAGCGTAAAATACCTTATTGCGTGTTATTTTGTGTATTCCTTTGTTAAATCTGTGTATGAATAATTAAAAATGTCCTTTTAGTTAATTATATTTTTTACGGGAAATTGCATGAAAAATAGCGCAATATCGGAATACTTGGAAAAGTAGTGTAGGTATTAATAAAAGCTAGTTACTTCAATGTATTAAAATTGGAAAAAACTCATTCTGCAGTCTGCAGAGATCTTTCATCACGTAAAGGAGCTGTTTGTCAATATTTAATACATACACAAATACAACAGTAGGTTCATCTTTTCAATCAAAAGGATTTTAAAAGCCTTTTAAGCTAAAGTATCTTCTAAGTTAAAAAATAAGGTAGAAGCTCTAAAAAATTATAGCTAAAACAGTAGATTTTAAAATTACTTAACTATTAGGTATTCAATTACACAATACTTTATAAACTACTTTCAATTGATTATAATTAATATTAATCCTGCATGCGTACTTCCATATATTCATAGGTATATTTAAATCAGCAGAGTGCTCATAAAGTTAAAATATAATAAATGTTAAACGATTATTCTCCAATTATCTTATATGACATAATCAGCCTTTTAACTGAGCGCACAATAACTTTCAAAAGATTTATTATTTCGTGTCAATCGAGTGGGCCGTTCATCAACGCTCTGATTCCGTAGTATTATTGATACAAAATAATTATTATCGTCGTTCCCAATATTCCCAGTGGATGGGAAACAAAGAAAGATTCTTATTTTAATATATTTATTACGTTCAATCCGTCGAATAACTGTGCATTATGTAACGTTTACAATGGCTTTGTATTCGAAGTACATTTACTGTGTATCGATAATTTTGTGTAGTGTCGTTCAATATAAAGACGATTTAATTGTAAATTAGCTGGGAAATGTAAACCTATAGGGCAGATCGTTATTAGATCAGAAGTTAGGTATAATGAGGTCAATCTCTAAACGTGCTAAACATACATTTGAAACACATTTAGTGACCTTTCTGTGCGGAATTTTAGGACGATTTAATTCTATGTTTTGTAGAAGTGCCCTAGTAAGTTTTCTACTTTGTAATCTAATCACTATCTTGGGGTAGTGATTCCATATAAGCTTGCATCTTATTAAAAATCTATTTTCTCCAAGCTTAAATAACCTTCCTATTTTCGCTTAGAAATAGCTTTTAGTTCAGAATCTGACGTTAAAAAGCTTCTAGTTGATCACCCAACTTAGCTAAGCCGACATACCAACCTTTTAGGCACGTAGCCTTTGCCTCTCTCAATTAATAACAGTGATTATATTATTAGTACATTTGAGATAGACAGGAGATATTGGCAGATTAAAATTATGAAATTAATATCGTGATTTGGGAGGTCTTCAATATATTAATGATTTATTGAATTACTGGGCATGTTACTGGGAAAATCGGTTAAAGAATTCCATAAGGTTATGTAGTATGTTACACTAAAATTATTTATTACTTAGTGCCTAGCCCACATCGTTCGTCGTTAAAGCTTACTTTGAAATCATTGAAATGGTTAAATTTTCTTCACAAACGGTTAAAAAAAACACGCATGAAACTTTGAAGACCAGCCCTATACATGCCAATTAATGTTCTTCTTCTTGATAGGTCTTTGTATTATAAGATTTTATAGATTTAGGGCACAAACCTCAATAATGTTCAATGTTAAGTACTTAAATTCATGCATTCGCTCCATGGCGGTGAATGTATACAAGTTAAAAACACATTTAAACTGCACTTTAAACTGCAGCTGAAGTAAAACTTTGCATCATTTGGGCTTAAGTGCGATCGAAGGAAAATATTCTTGTTTATGCTTACTTTCGTAGTTTCGTGAAGAGTTCGCGTTTCAATATGATAGTGTAGTACATGTGCTGTATGTATACATAATATCTTATTAAATGTGTGCCATAATAAATAAAATTAAGTATTTGCATAACCCTATTGTATCTTGCTATTGGTAAAGAAAGCAGAGTATCTTGAAGCGAAACGTTCATATTTTTTATTGGCTTCATTTATCTGCTTTAATAAATGTAAAGTATCCGATTTTACCATTCAATGAATGCTAATAAATATTACCAACCCATATGTCATCATTTAAAGGATGCGAACATAAATATCTTCCTACCTCTTTAACCGAGATTCTTCAAAACTACGAAAGGTTCTGAATATTCTACGTATTTTTTTCACCTTACTTTTTCTCATTTAGAGAGAACGTAATGTAAGTAAAGTTCGAATGTATTTATCTGACATTTACAAAAGATAAAATTTGTTTGTTTGTTGTTTGTGTTTCATATAAAACGGAATCTCAAATTCATTATCTATAAATGACAATATTTACGCTTCTATAAGTAAATGTCTACGCCTGTTAATTTATTATAGCAATCACGCGCGCCGCCAACATAGATTGTCATTTTTATTTTTTATTTTATTGGCCGGGTAGAATGTATTTTTTTCACTTATCTAAAAAACTTTGTACAAATGGTGTGTTGGTCTCGAAAATAAATTGTTTTTAAACGGAATATTGAGTTTCCCTAAAGAAATTCCAGTTCCCAAGCCTAAAGCGGGAACAAATTGGCGACCGTGACAGGACGAAAACGGATTTCACCGAAAAATAAGAGTTAATTGCGATAAATTATCTACATATCTACGCAACATTGTTTCTGGAATTGACGACTTCAATTTGGGACTGATTCCTGTCGAAAAGGATAACCTGCTCGTCTGAACAACGATACAGCTAAAGTGTCGTGCCGGAGTGCAGCTCATAGTACCAAGTTAAGTGCAAATCCTTAATTCCAATAACACTTCCTAAACCTAACCTTATAACATAAAATTCACCTTCATAATTATCCAAAAATTACCCATAATTTCGCTTCCATTTGTGTAAAACAATTTAAATTATAGTAATATTGGTTTATCAGTACCTATTCTCATTTCTTCACGCCAGATTCCCTTGCGGGATTGGCATGTAAATCGTAATTTATTTGTTCAAAATTGAATTCATTTTTTGTTTACAACAATCTCGAATATCAAAGCCCCTTCTCGCTTATAAACTCGACTTCGCCGAATAATTTCAGGAGCCGTCTCAGGCGACTAAATATCGCTCGCACGATCTTCTGCGCAGCAGCTGCGTGCGAGCAGCAGCCCGGCTACCAGCGGCAGGTTCCACCAGACGAGGAGCGTGAGATAAGCATTTTATTTCTTCCATAATTTTATCAAGCTTGTTGACGTGCATTTTAATAATTAATTAATCGAAAAACAATTACATAATTTGAAAATAATTACATACTTCTGTTTCATAACAATATTCAATTAAACTATTTTACAAAATGTCTACGGAACCTAATCCAAAGTTGTTAAGAGATTTATATTCAAAAAATTCTGCTATTAAGGGCCAAATTACAAAATTTAAAAATTATTTGGACAGAATTAGCGAGTCCACCTCAATGGATGAAGTATTAATGGCCGAATTTAAATTGAAACTTGGCAAATTCGAAGCATTGTCAACAAAGTTTGATGTGTTGCAGACTGAGATTGAGGTTCTTAATTCTGAAAATATAGATTCTGAGATTGATGAAAGAGACGACATTGAGAACGATTTCGTGCAAAGTATTGCTTCTGCTAAAATAATGATTAAACAATATGATAATTTATTTAATGACAACGAAAATCGTAGGAAATCGATGGGCAATGAAGACTCTTTCCATCAAGACTCAAATATTAGATTACCACGAAACGAGATCTCAAAGTTTGATGGTTCATACTTCCGTTGGCTAGAGTTCCGCGACACATTTTCAAATTTAGTTCATAAAAACAAAAATATTACTGATATACATAAATTTCATTATTATTCATATTACCTTGAGGGTGATGCGGCACGGATTGTCTCTAATCTCGAAGTGTCAACAGCAAACTACCAGGCAGCCTGGACGCTACTTTGCGACAGATATAATAACAAAAGACTTCTTGTTGATCATCACTTAGATTCTTTACTTAATATTCAATCTTTAACTCGTGAGTCCGACAAGTCACTACGTTTTTTAGTTGATCATGTTACAAAAAATCTTCGCGCCTTGTCTAGCCTGGGTCAGCCTACTGACTATTGGGATGTACTTATAATATTTATTTTTTCTTCTAAATTGGACAAATGTACTCTTGTTAAATGGGAAGAGTATCGAAATACTATTGATGACATTCCAACTTTGCAACAATTTCAAAGATTTTTAATCAACCGTGCAGATGTGTTAGAATCTTTAAATCGCAATAAGGTTGGCATTAATAATGAATCTCAAAATAATTCTAAATTACAAATCACGCCACGTCCCTCACAACTAAATACACAAAAAAATAATAAATCTGATAAAAATAAAAATACTAATTCATTTTCTACATCTAATCAAAATCAATTAAACGTTTATCTTTGCATAATTTGTAACGGAAATCACAGAATTTATGACTGTCCTACATTTAAGTCTAAAAACATTCAAGATAGGCTGTCGTATGTAAATAAATATAAATTATGTCAAAATTGCCTCAGACAAGGGCATCCTGTCAGTGACTGCCGCATGGGTTCATGTCGACAATGCCAGCAAAAACACAACACTCTCCTCCATAATTCTAATGATGCCGTCACTGCCAACTTCAGCACAGATGAGCAAGTTGAACCAAGCGAATCTGTAGCAGCATTTTCTAGACAAAATATGTCCAAACATGTTCTCCTATCTACAGCATTGATAGAAGTTTTTAACCCTATTAATAATCAGGTAGAAAAGGTTCGTGCTCTCTTGGATTGTGGCAGCCAGTCTTCATTTGTCTCTAAATCCCTGCAACGAAGAATGTCACTAAGAACTTGCCCATTGCAGGCAATAAATGTCATTGGGATTGGTAATAATTCTTCTAATACAGTGTACGAAAGCTGTCTCACTCAAATAAAATCTCTAAATAGCAACTACAGCGTTACCCTTTCATGTCTAGTTCTCAACGAATTGACGGGCCGCTTACCTAAGACCCCAGTTGACATTGAAGTTCTCAAAATACCTAATTCTTTTACTTTGGCGGACCCTGAATTCTACAAGCCAGCTCCGATTGAAGTTTTAATTGGAGCAGACATCTTCTGGGACATTCTAGACAGCGAACAGCTTTCTTTAGGTCCTAATAATCCTAAATTGCAAAATTCTAAATTCGGCTGGATAATAGCTGGCCCAATCAACAATTCTTGTAGCAAAGAAATTCGTTGCAATCATGCTAGAATTGCAAACCCTACTTCTAACGAAATTCACAAAATGCTCACAAAATTTTGGGAGCTTGAAGAGCTACCCCCAAAAACTGTTCGAAGTCAAAATGACATAGCATGCGAAAAACACTTTCTAAATACCACCACTCGCTTAGAAAGCGGCAGATTCTGTGTGAAGTTACCACTAAAGGACTCACCTGACTGCCTCGGCGATTCATACTCTCAAGCTAAAAAACGATTCCTAAATCTTGAGAAAAGATTTAGACGAAATAAGGAACTAAAATCAAAATACGTTGAATTCATTCGTGAATACGCTGATATGGGCCATCTATCTGAATCACCTACTCTTATTCCAAATCCATCATATTTTTTGTGTCACCATGCTGTCATAAAGGAGAATAGTGAATCTACCAAACTCCGAGTAGTGTTCGATGGCTCAGCCCCCACAACCTCTGGCTTCTCTGTCAATGACATCCTCATGGTAGGCCCAAATATTCAAGACTCTCTTTTCTCCATTTTAGTGAGAGCTCGGCAACATAAATTCATTTTGACAGGTGACATCGCCAAAATGTACCGTCAGGTTCAAATTGAGAGTTCAGATCAAAATTTGCAGCTCATATTATGGAGAGAAGATGAGTCTCAGCCTATCAAAACTCTGCGACTGAGTACTGTCACTTACGGTACCGCAAGTGCCAGTTACTTGAGCACGAGATGTCTTTGGCAGGTTGGAGAGGAATGTGGGGTCGAAATAATCAAAAATATCATTCAGCACGACTTTTATGTCGATGATCTAATCACCGGCTGTGATGATGAAGATCAACTTAAATACATTCAAAATTCAGTTTCAAACGCTCTAAATTCAGCTTGTTTTCCTCTACGAAAGTATAAAACTAATTCAAAAAACTTGTTTCAAAATTTACACGAAATTAATACAGAACATTTGACAATCAGTGAGTCATCGAGCACTCTCGGACTTTGTTGGGATCCATCGAAGGATGCCTTTAGTTTTCCTATCGAAATTCCACTTCATAGTGACAAAATCACAAAGAGACTTATCCTCTCAAGTTCATTTCGAATCTTCGATCCTTTAGGTCTTTTGAGCCCATGCATTATTCAACCAAAGATTTTGCTACAAAAATTGTGGCTCAAGGGTGTTGAGTGGGATGAACCTGTGTCGCAGGATATCAAAAATGACTGGTTGGATATTGTTGATAATCTAAAATTTCTTTCAAAATTCGATATTTCTCGTAGAGTTCTTTGTGATTCACCAAAAATCATTGAATTGCATTCGTTTAGCGATGCATCTCAAAGCGCTTACGGAGCTTGCATTTATATGAGATCCATATCTAAAGGCAATCAGGTCATGGTGCGACTTCTTTGCTCTAAGTCCAAGGTAGCGCCACTAAAGCCCACCACGATTCCACGTTTAGAGCTTTGTGCCGCTGGTCTCTCTGCAAGACTCTGCAAACAGGTATTGGAGTCGATTAGATTCGTTCCTACAAGAGTTGTACATTGGAGTGATTCTTCAGTAGTATTGGCCTGGATTAACAGCAATCCTAACAAACTAAAAACATATGTGGCCAACAGGATAGGCGAAATACAGGAGCTCACTAGCCCACAATCTTGGCGATATGTGCCCACTAAATCCAATCCCGCTGATTTGATCTCACGCGGAATAAACGGCAGTCAACTGCCTCTTAACGATTTATGGTGGTGTGGTCCTGATTTCTTGCTCCGAGACGAGTCCCAATGGCCTCAACTTAACAAAAAATACGAAGAAGACTTACCTGAAGTCAAGGTCCATACAGCCGTCAAATCTGAAATTAATTTTGATTTTAAAAAATATTCTAAATTTACAAAACTTCAAAGAACTTTTAGTTACATTTTACGATTTTTACACAACTCTAAAAAACAAAATAAAAATAATAAACTTACCGGCATTTTATCAATTGACGAATTAAATAATTCTTTTAATTTTATTTGCACGCTGTCCCAAAAACAAACTTTTAGTTCTGAATTTGATAAGTTGTCAAATAGTAAACATTTAAGCCCAAAGTCAAATATTTTATCGTTATCTCCATTTTTTGACCATCAGGCGAATCTTATAAGAGTCGGTGGCAGGCTCAGTTCATCTGAATATAAATTTGAAATGAAGCATCCCATTCTTCTAAATTCAACTCATCATGTGACGAAACTTCTATTTGAACGCGAACACGTTCGATCTATGCATGCAGGACCGCAGCTTCTGTTGTCGATTATCCGCGAGTCTGTTTGGCCTACCAATGGCAGAAAACTAGC
The DNA here is from genome assembly GCA_907164665.1 of Colias nastes. Taxonomy (NCBI): domain Eukaryota; kingdom Metazoa; phylum Arthropoda; class Insecta; order Lepidoptera; family Pieridae; genus Colias; species Colias nastes. The sequence continues at coordinate 8,271 of CAJQZM010024382.1, read as the reverse complement.
TAGGCGCGTTGTCAAAAACTGCATTACCTGCACTCGTCTTCGTGGTCAGACCTATAATCCAAAAATGGCTGACTTACCTGCAAATCGCGTCAACGTTGACTTTCCCTTCAAGTCTGTTGGAGTGGACTATGCGGGCCCTTTCTTCATTATAAATCGTAAAGGACGCGGTGCTAGAGTAGTTAAGTGCTACTTATGTCTGTTTGTGTGTCTGCGCTTCAAATGCATTCACTTACAGAGGTCGTATCTGATTTGACAAAAGACGCTTATATTATGACACTTCGCAGATTTGTGGCACGCCGTGGAAAGCCAACCGAAATGTTTTCCGACAACGGTAAAAATTTTGTTGCTGCCGCGAAAGAATTAAATAGTTTTCTAAAGGCTAATCAAGAACCTCTGTCTGAGTTTGCTGCTCAGGAGGGAATAAAATTTTCTTTTATCCCCGCTTACGCTCCTCACTTTGGTGGAATATGGGAGGCCGGGGTTAAGTCCGCTAAACATCATATTAAGCGAGTCATGGGCAATACCCATCTTACATTTGAAGAACTTTCGACATTGTTTGCTCAAGTGGAGGCCATTCTCAATAGCCGTCCTCTATGTCCCATGTCATCTTCCCCGAATGACTTCCTATCCTTGTCCCCAGGGCACTTTTTAATTGGAAGACCATTGAATGCACTACCGGCTCCTTCATTGGATAACGCTAAAGAGAGCACCCTGGATAGATATGGCAGACTTGAACAAATCCGCCAACACTTCTGGAAGAGATGGCAGAAAGAGTATATCTCAGAAATGCAACTACGAACCAAATGGAAGGTTGACAAATCAAAAATAAACGTCGGAGACCTCGTACTGCTTCAAGAGGATAATTCTCCACCACTTTGTTGGCGCATGGGGCGTATCGTTCGATTATTCAATGGAACAGACGGCGTTTGTCGAGTTGCGGACGTCGAAACTACAAGAGGCTGCGTTCGAAGACCTTTGGTTCGACTGTGTCCTCTGCCCACTTCTGAAGACCTTCAAGCTTGAAAATCTACGCTTTTCACCGGGGGGAGGATTATGTCTACGCCTGTTAATTTATTATAGCAATCACGCGCGCCGCCAACATAGATTGTCATTTTTATTTTTTATTTTATTGGCCGGGTAGAATGTATTTTTTTCACTTATCTAAAAAACTTTGTACAAATGGTGTGTTGGTCTCGAAAATAAATTGTTTTTAAACGGAATATTGAGTTTCCCTAAAGAAATTCCAGTTCCCAAGCCTAAAGCGGGAACAGTAAATAATACCAATAATAATTAATTAAAATTTAATTCAATTTAAACTCGCTGAAAATATCAAGCATTTTTACGTAAATACGTTGAGCCCGCATGCAGCGTGATGCAAAGCAGACAATGTGCTAATTGTCTGAATCAACTGTACTGAGAAACGAGATTGTCTTATTTACATTAATACAAGAGCATGTTTTATTATTTATTATCATTATAATATTTGTGTATATGTTTTTGTATTGATATATTATGGAGTCTTTTAGTGTAAATATTACTATTTAAAAGTGTAACGTAAACCTTTTTTTGAGCGTATCATTTTAACAATCGTAGTTAGAATTGTTCATTATCTACAATATTTCCTGATACTTCCTTATATTTTATAACAAGGTCTCATAAGCCATAGATAAATAACTCTTAATCATAACAAAAATCTGCCAAATCATTCCTATACATAACAGATAGGATGAAAATAGTTGACTCTACGAATATACGAAAAAACTGGAATAAATCTGAATTCTACTTGACGCCCGAAGGCTCAATATAATTGTGAGGAAACTGAATTCCCACTGGTCTGAAGAGAGAGAAAATAAACATATTTGTGCTTTATTCGTCCCTTAGGATATTCGTATATAGCTCTTTTAAGGTAAAAGGATCAAGTTCTCGCTATACCGCGTTAAGTGATCTTTGTTTTTTCTTGTATCAAAATAAAGGTTATAATGATAAAATATTATAAAGTAAGTACAGTATACTTAATCTGAATCGGATTCACGGTTTTATGGAATTGGATTTATCTTTTTTAGTTTGTTTAATACTATAAATTTGATATTAACAAGCCTTTCCTAGTACTCCAATTTATAGTATACTACAGGCATTCTTTAGCAGTTTTAGTATTCTTCTTAACTGATAAAGTTAAAATTGAATTTCAAATTTCAGTTTTAGACCGAGTCAGTCAAGTTTTGGAAACGAAGCTGCAAAATTACTTCGAAGAAAGCTTATCATTGTGTTTTAGAATCCACAACATTATAGGTAAGATCCTCATCAAACCATCTAAGCCTTGATTAATTATTGTATTCGCAGACAGTTATGGATAGTTGTCGCTCATCGTAATAACAAATGACACTCATTTCGTTAATGTAGGGATATTATATCAATAATTTATCTGTTTTATTGTTAATACTGGCTATAGAATTTAACTATCTATTATTCACTATCTCGATGTTTAGGTAAACAAACATACGTACATTTGTAATATAATATTAATTAAATCATTTTATTCACATGTAAAAATTGTTTCGACTTTTTCTCTTATAATGTTCAAGTTTTAAAAGTGAATGCTAATTCAGCAATACGTAATCCTCATACCATATATTTAGGAAATAAAAATAATATTAGAGAATAAATGTAAAATAATGACAGTTGATCATCATTATAATTAGACCGGATTCATTATATCCAGCTTTGAAACCGGGATCACTTTAAACACAGTAAAAACATTTGCCTGCCACATAATACCTATGTATTAGCACAGACTAATAATAATATACTACCACACACTCGTAATAATATTATACTATGTATACAACTATTACGGATATCGTTAACTTAACGATTTTCCCATCGAAGATTTCGAAACCACATACGATTGAAAAATTAATATTTATTCTTTCACAGTTATCCATTGACAGCTCTAATGAACTCACAAATTATTCGGAAACTTTCGGTATGCGTAAATTAAACAGCACATGATTTATGTGCGTTAGTTTCGACAATTTATGGCCCGCTATCCGATTGTCTCCGTATTTACAATTTTGCAGACCATGCTAATCCTTTCGAAGCTATTGTCGTTTAACCTGATTAATGCTTAAAAACAATGAGTTTTGAGCATTCTATCGGTTTATAGGAAGAAAAATATTGAACTTATATACGAAAAAACTGGAATAAATCTGAATTCTTGAAACTTGAACATTCTACTATTTATAAATACTATATAATTGTACTATTTAATATATTTTGTTTCATTATGTAAAGAACCTCCTAAATAGAGACCCGATATTGTGAATAGCTCATAGTTACTTTTATGATGCCTATATACTAAACCCCTTCAGATATAATCATATTTTCTTCGAAGTATAGGTACACCAAAATAATCAAGTTTAAAAACAAATAGTTTGGAAAATCCAAAAGTGCACGCCTCATAATTTTTTTTTAATAATTATTTATTAATTATTATTTTTGTTTATTTAATAACAATTAAACCACATCGAATCAGACCCTGAAAAATGAAAGGGTTCTATTCCTGAGCATACTCAAGCGTAAGAGAAAAAAAAGACTCGATTAGTAAAGTATTTCGGTCGCTATCGTGTTAACAAGAAAATCCTCCGCACATACAGACACACGGACGTCCAAGACAGAACTTTTTTAAAC
>CAJQZM010024378.1:1808-13737 GCA_907164665.1 Colias nastes | reverse complement strand
TGATCTTTCAGTGTAAACGAAAACTCGTATTCAGTGTTGTTCAGTATAAGAACATTGCATAGAATCTTTTCGAACGCACTAAGAACAACTAAAGAATGCTCTACGACTGTTTTCACCAAAAGAATTTGACATAGAGGGATTAGAATAGAACGAGCATTCGCTCGTTTGATGCAAATGCACCGTTAGTTTCACTTATTTTCTCTATTCTTCTTATTATTAAAAAAAATCCACTTTTCGTCTATTCTTCTGAAAACACATTTAATGAAAACCTCGTAAAGTGTTTTCCAACAGGCGCAAAAAATAAATAATTTTATGCGAATTCTTTGGAAAAGCTCTTAACCTATTTACAGAAAGCTTCACTTTTACGTCTTTACACTCGAAATAGTAGGTAAGATAGTGTGAGATAAATATCTAGATTCTAGAAGAAGTTATAGGAAAAATTGTGCGGATATTCGATTTTTTTTATTTATTTAAAGATTCTACTGATTTTGTACTAGATAATAATATTATAATTTATACATTGTAATTCCTTGGAGTTAATATAAATAATTTTTAACCTCATATAAGCTTTTTTAAGCTATTTCGAATTAAATTGGCTGCAGACCAAGAGAAATGTATTTTCTGTACTACATTTATTCTTTCTTGTACTTTGGATTTAAATTTGAAACTATATTCCAAGATAAATACAATCGTTGTCGTAATATTCGCAATAACACATACTTCCCAAGTTTATGAAACATCATAATATTATCAAACCGAAATGTTCCATTCGTCGAACATTCATTCCTTGCTCGCGTATGTACAATAAAAGATATTTCGCGATTTAAAGCAGCAATGTAGTTAGATCATCAATCAACATCGAGTCTTCACAAAGTAAGCGTCGCTTTTGTCATTCTTACATTACTCGTTCGCTATTAGAATAAAAGACATGATCATTTAATTCAAATATTATACTGAATATTTACCATATCAAATCAAATTTAACATTTATATCGCTCCCTTCTAAACCATAGTTCACAACTGCCAGCAATGTATCACAAACATACTCCATATAACGCAGTCTTTCCCAACGTGGGCGATAACGCCCCCTTGTGGGCGCTGCAGGCCTAAAGGGGGGCGGTAAGAGATCCAGAAAAAAAGGGGGCGTTGTGTAGGGCTTTGGGGTCGATTTATAATTTCATCTACCTAGCTAGGAAGACTCTTAGACACCGACTGAGCTCTCGACTTCGAGAGTCGACATCTTGTGAACATCAACTAATATTAATTAAGATATAGCTCAAACTCGGTTCGATATAATGTGGATATAATAGACCGCGGGCAATCATGTTTTAACAAGTTTTTGTTAAATAATCCGATTTGTACATTCCTGTATCCGGCTGGTTCTATAATACTTGTTCTTGCTTGTCGAGTACGATTGGGCGTCGAATGAGATAAACGAGTTTATGCACGTTTGTCATAATCCTGTTGGTGCGTGCTGCTTATGCAATCCTATATAAACGACGTAAATTTATTTTATTTTCATTTGCGGTTTCGCGCATAATAGATAAGCAGTACTTGATTTCAACACTTACGTATTTCTCAAAACAAAACAATGTCGGAAGTAAAAAAGAAGAGACGGCAATACTCTGCGGAATATATTAAATTCGGATTTATTGAAAATCCCACAAACCCGTCGTCGCCTTTGTGTCTTCTATGTCTAAAAACATTTTCGAACGGAGCAATGAAGCCTTCAAGACTGCAAGATCATTTGAATAAAATGCATCCAGATAAGAAAGACAAGAATGTAGCATATTTTTAAGACCTAGAGAAGAAGCATAATACTCAGCCAAGTGTATCAAAACTATTTTCGGCGGCTGCTAAGCAAGATGACGACGGACTTCGAGCTTCGTACAATATCTCTTTGTTAATTGCTCAAAAAGGCAAACCACACAACATCGGAGAAGAGTTAATTTTGCCAGCAATAAAGGAAGTAATAACTACTGTGCTTCATAAACCGGCCGCAGATATTATCCGAAAAATTCCTTTGAGTAATAATTCTGTGCAAAGACGAATTGATGAAATGGCTGAAAACATTGAAGAATCATTGTGCAATCATCTGAGGACTAGTCAATTCTCAATTCAGCTCGATGAGTCCACTTAACCCGTTACGCGTCCGGCGCACAGCCGGCACCGATCCCGATAGTGTCAAGGGAGTTCACGAAATCTAGCTTTTTTATGACTACCGAGTTTGAAAATTTTATTTACCCTATTGTTCTATAATTATATGCCATGTATTATATATTTTTGGAAAGAGGAAGAAACTAGTTATAGCATAAAAATGTAATCATGACGATATATTTTTTCTATAAAATTATAAAAAATTGATTTTCTTTTGTTTTAATTTTAATTGCTTACATACTAACACTTACATGATAATGCTGAGTCATCAAATGATCATATTCACGTTTTCATATCACTACACGATTGCCAAATACATTCACTTATATTTTCACACATTTAACACAACGTATTTCACTATGAATAATAACAAATCTCCATTATTCACAAACAAGAAAAAAAGCGCCATTTTGCGTCTTCCGCACTGAAAAGTTGAGACACTTTTTCACTGAGTATTCTTCAAATATCCCTAAAACCAATATCATAAACGTATTCTACGTAAAATTTCCAGTAATATACGTCTCAATTATCACTCATCTAATTATTCCTCTCGGCATAATTCACAATCCAAATATTCGTTGAACAAGACAAATGTCACAAACTATGGCCGATGACGCAACTCAATCAATGATTCACTTTTTTTTTTTATTTTGTGGTTTTGGTCTCTATTGCCTGTCTCGGAGTCGTGTCGATTCGAATTATAAATGTTTAAGGCATAGAGAAATATTTTTTATACTGGAAACATTCACTTGTAAGTCTCTACTGATGACCTTCAATGTCACGGGCCGCGTTACGCACAGGCGTTTGTGCGCAGGACGCTACAGTACCATTTTGAGTTACGCACACCCGCTGTGCGTAGGACGCGTCACGGGTTAACCAAATAATGAAGCGTTGTTGCTATCTTACGGGAGGTTTATTAAAGATGAGAAAATACGTGAAGAACTATAATTGTTTGCCAGAAATTTGGAGACAGATACAAAAGGCGAAACCATATCCAATACATTGGAAAAGTTTTGTGAAGAGAAAGAGATTCCTTTGAAAAATATTATATCAGTTGCTACGGATGGCGCTCCGGCTATGACAGGGCGCCATAAAGGCTTCATAGCGTACTTAAAGAATAAAATTCCAGATGTCCTTGCTATACATTGCGTTATTCATAGACAACATTTGGTTGCTAGAAACTTAAGTGAACGACTATTTCAATCACTGCAATATGTCATCAAAGCAGTCAATAAAATCCGTAGCAGCTCTTTGAATGATAGATTATTTCATCAGCTTTGTGCTACTAATGACGAAGATTTCAACCGTTTTTTGCTTCATACTGAAGTTCGTTGGCTGTCAAGAGTCAATTGTCTGATTCGTTTTTACAACCTGTTTGACTCTGTGATAGAGTTCTTGGAAACTAAAGATTCAGAACTGCGCAACAAGCTCATAACATCAAAGAATGATATAGCTTACATGACAGACCTGTATAAATTGTTCAACGACATGAACCTCCAACTGCAAGGCGATGAACTAAATTTAATTAAAACAAAAAATGTCGTTGCTGCTTTCGCAGCCATACTGCTTCTGCACAAAAAGAATATGGGCAGACGTGAGTTTCACAATTTTCCGAATTTATCAGTATTCTGCAGTAACGACGACTTGTTTGCCTACTGCCAATTTGGAAAACCTCCACATTGACTTCACCGAACGATACCAGGACATTTTAAACTTGGAAATACCAGACTGGGTGTTGGATCCGTTTTCAAATGTCAACACAGCAATGTCACCTCAGCTGGAAGAAGAACTTATAGAATTGACAACAAACGAAGAAACAAAAATCAAGTTCAAAAATGGATATCAAGAATTTTGGCTACAAAAACCGATCCCGCAATTGTACCCTGGATTATGGTCAATTGTTCGACGATTCTTGATAGCATTCCCATCGTCATATTTGTGTGAACGTGGATTTAGTGCTGTGGGCGTGGCAACGCTGCTTACTAAAAAGAGAAATCGTTTGCGTGTTACCGAACGTGGCGACTTGCGGCTGTTTTTGAGTAAATTGGAACCTGATATCAACAAACTTATTGAACAGCATCAGATTCAACCTTCACATTAGTTTTTATATAAGAATTGATTATGTTTGTTTTATTTTCAATAAAAGATACTCTGTCCGAATACTATAAAGTTGCGTTTCAATAATCAGTTATAAGTACTTAGCGGTTTTTAAGTATGTTTAAAAAGGGGGGCGTTAAAAAATAATTTATTCTTAAAGTGGGCAGTAGACAAAAAAAGGTTGGGAACCCCTGATATAACGCACACCACATATATATAGCGTGCATATATTGTCTTACATAACCATGCTCATTCATCACACATTGCTCTCCTACCAGCAATATTCTCAATATACATTGTCCTGCCATATACAATTCAACATACATTGCTCCCTATAATACCTGCAATGTATGTGGATAGCAACGATCGACACGTTCATCAACTTGCTCCACGATACTATAGTACAATACCCGCAATGTGTATTAACAGCAACGTACCACCACTCAACAGACATTGCCGTACAATTTAACATACATTACTCCCACCGTTATATTATCTGCAAAACCTGCATACGTACATCAACAGGAACGTACAAGCTACACTAATAGTAACGTATCGCAGACTCACCATCCATCGCGCGCTGCACACAACACTATCCATACACACGCCGCAACGTATAACAACCCAGCGACCAACATTACCCCCTTCGTCGAACGTCAAACAACACACACTCACCATCCATTGCGCGCCAACACAAAGCTCCCTTACCAAATACGCGGCACAACACACACTACAATACCAGCTATCTACCAACGTATCGCCACAACTTACCAATCAGCATCCACTGCTTGCTGCGTACCACACCACTTCTCACCCCCGTGCACACGCCGCAGTGTATCACACGTGAGCGGGCGCGCGCGCGGGCGGCGGCGCGGGTCACAAGTACGCGACGAACAGCAACATGGACAGCAGCAGGAGGGACACCCCGCCCACGCCTACCCGGCTAGACCGGGATAGGATTGCCTTCCCTGGAATGTACGTAAAAATATTGAAATAAAACATCGTTAAAATTCCTACAATTTAATTGATTTTGACGTGACAACGTCTTATAATTCGATAAAGCCGGCTGCACGCACGAAAAAACATGACTCATGCGGCGTTACCTCGCTCTGACTCATCTGAGGCGTTCCATGTAAGGCTTGAAGTGCGAGCGAGAGCGCGGAACGAGCGACAAAGAAGCACAATCGGACGTATCGTCAGTAAACCTACTTTACAGACAACCAATTTTTTAATAAACATTTTTATTTAATCGTTTTCTGGAAATAATAAAGCCATTTCATAATTCGGAAACAAAAAGATATGTATTTGGTTCGATGATCGATCTCAAACTAATTAAGTATGTTTAATACTGTGATCTAGTTAAACATTTAAAATCTTTACTTTCCAAGAAAACTATATTTATTAATCTTGATTTTTGTGGAAAATAGAAAACGACATTTTTCACTTGTAAATTCTACGCTCCTATAAAACATTTACGGGCAAATGTTTTGAACGTAGTAAAGGTAAAGTTGAACAAACAGTCTAAACTAGTAATAGTGTCGAAGTTAGTGCAGCAAGTTATTTTAGAATGTCTAAACATACAATTTGCAAACCTGGTTATTCGTCCCAGGAGATTGTCCCGGTTGAATAAGAATATTTTCGATTTTAGTCGTGTGAATTGCACTTTTCAAATTTCTTGCAAATTAGAAAACTAAATTGTTGCTGCGTGGTGTCGCGTGTTATGTGCTGTGTATAGTCGCGTATTGCGTTGTGTGCCGTGAGTTATCGCGTGTTGTGTATGCTACTTGTTGTTATGCTACTGCGTGTAGAATGGTATGTGTAGAGCATGTGTGTGTAGTGTGGTAACTCACATCGGTCAGCCAGGTGCCTATAGCAGCAGCAGTCGCGCAGCCGCACATAGCGCACGCAGTCGTGGGCGAGCGGCTTGCAGCGGTGCGGGCCCATGTAGCAGGTGTGCGGCAGCCAGGGGAAGGGCTCGGGCAGGAAGCGCCGCTCGCAGCAGCAGTGGTCGGCCAGCACGCGCGTCTCGCAGTACTCCATCTCGCGCCGCGTGCACTCGCCGCACCCGTCCTGCGTCGCTGGGACTGGAATGGTGTAAACGCAGATTTTAGATTTTTTTAGTATTCGTAGGTCTCTGAAGACTTTCATACGTTTGAAGTCAAACATTTACTTCAAACAAAGTAATTAAAACACACAATATTTAATCCAACTTAAACAAATAAACAAACACATAGCTTAACCTTACCCGGTACCCCTGCTATGTATTTAATGTAAACAGGTATTTGCTGCAATAAAACCTTCCTACACACATCCCTAAGCGTAAAATGTGTTTAATAAATTAATTTTAGACTGCGAGTTTACTACCTTCGCAAATAAATCATCTGAGAGTATCAATTTAAATTATCAAATAAACAGTTTTTATAACGCATTTCAAATAAAAATATGTATAATTTAGCGCTTCACCTTTGATTCATACCATTCTAGTCATATTGTTATATGCATTGTTCTATTTCCGTTTCCTAAAGGACGTCTAGAATAAAAATGTGATCTCATTGGAAATTCTAATTTGTTGAATTATTGCGAAGAGACGACATATAAACAAACTAGAGGTACAAATCAAAAACAATCATTTGAAATAGCAAATACTAGTATAATTTTCAATTTACTTTTTGACAGTTTCACAACGTTATGTATAAGTATTGGTTATGTTATCTTAACGAAAGTACTCCTCAAGTATCTATCAGTAAGTTGCTTAGGCGCGTTCAAAAGCCTGCAAATGAAATATTCCATGCACTATTGATTGCAATCTGTTTCGGCCACTACACGCATGTCTACAAGGACCTGCAATATTGATCCTTTTTACCTGTAAAGCAGCATACTTTTACAAGTCACGTAAATATTAAGCTACGTGTGTCGTTTTGTTACTTCTTTTCTCTTTCTTATTTTAGACTCAAATGGAAGTTGGATGGAATGAGGATGTAACATATTATGGTAGAGCTTCACATAAATCGATATAAGTGAAGTAAATAGCGCAGAAACCCTTTATTCTTTTTCAAGATTCTAACATAGGAGCTTAACTTTTTTTCAATTTGCTAAAATTATTGATATGCTCACTGTATATCTATAGGAAATGAACAGTAACAACACAATAAAATTACCTACAAAATTTATTGTAACGATGATTTAGTTGAAATATTACAAAAAGTGATAGACGCCGCAAAAAGGTTATTCGAAGAAAAAATGTTAGGCTTCATTCAACCGTGACTACGAGACTAGGTACGCTTTTTAAGTCCTTGAAGAATTTTATAAAAAATAGTAACGATACCGTGACAAATTGTACCAATAATTGATGAAGTAGTACCTACTTCTGTCTGTCTGCCTTTTTATAGTTGAAATTTGAAACAGACTGGGATTTATAGATATCTGATTGATCCTCTAGGAACAAAATCTGTTAGAAAATCTTATAAACACGCAGAGCGCTAGTTATTTAATGATAAGGATTAATTATTAAAACTACAATGTCAATAAAAATTTAAACAATATGTACAACTGTATAAATTTTAAATATAAAACATCGCTCGACAAAGTCTTTTTGTAGCAAGACACTAGAAAGCAAAACTCCGAGGGCTCGCAAAGCTTAATTTCTAGATCTTAAAGCGCGCGTTTCAAAGCTAAGGGGCGCAACTTTACCCTCCTAAATGAAGGTTGAGGTTTAGTGTGGACCGCCCGCACTGGGGCACAGAAATAGTGCAATTACTGGAAGATCCCGAGCGTGCCTAACGGCAACTTTGTGCCAAGGTCTCCTAAGTGAAACAACTAACAAGAGTGGACGTTTAGCGTGGGTACACTTGGCACACTTGCGGCTTTTATAGCTACCCTTGGGAGAGTAAACATTTGTCTCCAGACATCTGCGAATATATTTGCGTGGGTTTATACTGTAGTTGTTTATTGGAAATAGTCTGAATCGATAGTGTGCTTACGTTGTTTACCATACGAAAGTTATGTAAATAGTTAAATACATGTTTGTGTCCTTATATATTCACTGTTTACCAGATACATAATATCGTATCTATCTCCTCTATTTCTTCTACGAAATAATACAAATATTTCGAGATTTTATTATTATCATAATGGTCACTAGTTCTCGCTCCCTGAGTTGAACAGCGATTATAGAATTATGTACAGTTCAAGTAATTTTCGAAATTAGTAACATAGCTTTACAGTTTAGGTATCCATTACAATCAGTGCAATTAATGAAATAGTGAAAATTAATTATACTGATTGAATTTATATGTAACGCAAGTCAGATTTTTCCATGTCTGAATAATAAGATACCTGTGTAAGATACGCTATTAATTTAATTAAATATATTGGTAAGTACGATGTTATTGCGAACTCGCAGTCCCACCCTCGTGCTACGGAAATAAAGTAACCAGAGCCTCAGGAAGTCACAACCACCACATATTATATAACATGTATAATGTATATAAACTGTTCTGTTTATATGTAAAAAAAATATTATGCAGTCCGAATGCGCTAGCACAGCTTACGGCACTTTTAAAAATAAAATTGTCTTCTAGTTTAGTTACCAACTAATTTATTCCTATAGATTTTTTTTAGTTTCTAATAAAATACGATTTAAAACGACTTTAACAAGTGCAGTTCACTGTTAATTAAAAAGTCGAGATTGAAGCAAAGAGCCAATTTAAATTCGATTTGTTTTTTTTTCGATTATTTTCTTCATTCCGTAACAAATAACAATTGCAGACTTCACTTCTGCTAATTTATCATTAGGCATTGTAAATGGTAATTTATTGAGAACATTAATTTTCCGGTCGGCCAATGATGAAATATAATTAAGTTCATTACAATTTGCACAGCCCTGGCAGTCGCACCGAAAATTATAAGGTTTCCCTCCTAATTATGGTTGCCAAGGTCGCGGAGGGCGTGTCTGTGCATTTGTCACAACGCATTGTGTCATTTAATAACCAAAGTACGTAGCAGGACATTCATTACAACGCATATGATAGACTAAGGTGAAAACATTTAATTTTTTAATACAGAAAATAACTTACGGAAACTAAGAGGACGTATCATGTAACACTAAACAGATTAATTAAAATTACACCGCAGGAAAGAAGATCCCAGAATGTATTTTAATATGATCATAATTTCAGCTATGCTAGTACAGTACTCCAAAATTAATAATGCGCATGCAGATCTTCGCCAATTATCGTATTTCCAGAAACACCCGAATCACCCCGAATCATTGAATCGTAAGTGCCCTAAACAATGCACTTGCATCTTGCACCTTGTTCGAAAGAAATAGGAGTCAATTCAGAGTCATACACAATCGAAAACAATTCGGGCGGTAGGTGACGGTAGCCTGTCAGTCAAAAAATTCAAAAATCCGTCAGTTGTCTTTATATATTGGTGGTGACCGCACGTATTATCTCGGTATGGAATTATATAGAGCTGCTGTTACATACCCTTCTTAGTTTTGTTTCAAAGTTGAATTTTCCGATAAAATGATTATTTACACAGGTAGCAGATAGCAGTGGGGAAAGTGAAAGTTAATAAGAGCATAATGAAAGTTCTGATCATTCTACGATATCAGAAATAGAGATAATCCCTGATTCTGTAAATCCTTTGGACTGAGATTTTCATGATTCGATTTCTACAATTTAAATGTAAACCAGTGTTTGAAAATATATTTTTTTAATATAAACTTTGTCTTATTTTAACCTTCCATACATCCATCATCACGCCAGCTTCAGTAAGACACTTTAATAGTTCTAAGTATAGAATTTTCCAAGTAAATCAATACGACAAATATATATTCGCAATCGTGTGGCTTATCCTCGCTATTAACTTACATTGAATTATCGAAACAAATTTCGTTACTTATCTCTTTTATCATAAAATCACAATAAAACTCATAATTCTAAAAATGTTGTGTGGTTTTATGAAACCACGGTAAAAGTGAAACTTACGATAATTATCGTATTTGTACGATAATTATCGTACGTCACGCGACATGCGCTACACAGACCAAAAAGTTTGAGACGATGTAATAAAAGTTTCACTTTAATAAACTATGCATGAAGAAAATACATTTAACCACTCTATATACATATCGTCTTCGGAGGCTCGGAGAATATGACAGTTGCCGAACAGTGACGAATTTTTCTATGCGCATTATCAGTTTGGGAGTACTGTACATAAACGTCAATTCAAAACCATATTATCGTGTAGGTATTACATTTTGCAAAATTTCGAACAACTGTATTTTTGTTACGAATAGGTATTATATTTAAATCAGACGTCGAAAATCTTAAAAAGTAAACTTAGCGAACAACAATTCAGCAAACTGAAAATTATATTTATTTCTCGTTTCTTGTCCGCTATGCCAAAGGACGTCACATCTTGTAGATCCTCGACCTTATCACCACGCCTCCAACCTCGCCTTGTGCCTACAGGCCGCGGCCATTCAACATAATTGCTGTGAATTCATTGAGACACGGGAAGCAGCTAATACTATTCATATCAATTACAATTAGCAATGAAGAGGCTTTCTTTTGAAGGTTAATAGATGATAATTATGTACATTTTGTGATTAATTGCGTGATTCAACTGTAACGTTCCTTTTTTTCTTGCCTTTAATAATTATACAAATGGTGATGGAAAAATTGTCAACTGATTAAATTAATATTAAAAGTGTTAAAAATATCTTTAATCTTATAATGTGGTTGGAAGTTACACAAAATTTTGTATGTACTTACACAAAAAGTGACCAGGCCACATAAATTAATCTAATAGGCTACTGCAATATAAATTTAGCTGTATGTATTCCAAAAATTAACGGATACCTACGGTTCCTTAAGAACTGCTAACTAAAAGAAGCATTTTAAAACCTGAATCTTATTTAAATAAAAGCTTGCATTTTGCTTTATGAATAAAGTTTGTCTCAAAACTTATCCTTGGTACCATTGAGATACATGTACTACGTAGTACATATTAACTCAATGCTTGGTACGATAATTACACTTTTATTGCACAAAAATTAAATTTTCGTGGTCGTTTTTATATTTTAACTTCTTCTCGTCAAAGACATACGTAATATACCTTTTACTTTAGCAAAAGGGCTTCAATCCTTTTATATTATTTGCAGTTATTTCTCGTACATTTTTGCGCAATAAAATAATTTGATATCTTTAAATTGATTCCCCTATATGTGTCACATTATCCCCTTGGCTATCGCTGGGGTGATGTCATATCATGAAATCACTACCCTCGGAAGTCACCCTCTGACCTAGATACTTTACGATCATATTTATAGATAAAGGCTTGGAACTCTACTTTGTTTTATTGTTTTCAATATACAGAAAAATGAGGCGCTTTTTTCCTATATTTTAGTCCCGGCTATAGAATAATATCAGTTCCGTATAAATAAAATAATTTAGCTATTTCTTTTGTTTGCGTTACAAAAAAAAATCTATTCTGATATTTTTACATATTCATTATTTTAAGGTTTATTTTTCAGAATAACATTTCTTCCTGTTAACTTTTACATATACTTACTTAGTTCCATTAGTATTTGACGTGACAACGTCTTATAATTCGATAGCGCCGGCTGCACGCACGAAAAAACATGACTCATGCGGCGTTACCTCGC
>CAJQZM010024374.1:426-19303 GCA_907164665.1 Colias nastes | reverse complement strand
TTTTTTTTTCAAAACATTTAACAGAGATATTTAAGTAATACCTACCTACTCTTACATTGAAACCCAGATTGTATATTGGTGTCAGGTAATTTGTAAATTTCGCAATTATCGCAACAGGCATGGTACTTTACAGAATTAAGTGCGAAAATTACCACCGTACAATGTCAAAAGGTCATTAACCGCTTATTTCTAATGAATCACAGAATAAATCATAGATTAACAATTAAAGCACAATATCGTACAAGATGTGGACACGAACGTAAAAGTTTTAAAAGCTCCACTTAAAATGATTGCACTCACTTGCGGCTGTCCGTCGTTATTATAGCACGAAGCGAGTTTCTGCGATCCTATCCTGGGTGTGTGGTAGTAATCCTGCGCCGATGTGATCGCCATAAACGTTAGAAAGTGTATATAAATAAAAGTCCGCGCCATCTTGTAGAGCGCGTGGAGCTCGCGTCGACGCGCGTGCTGGCCGACCGAGCACTGACGCTCAGCTTGTTTCACAACACTACGTCACAGATCTGCCCACTGTTCATTACCAAACAGACCCTTGCCTCACAGAGGCAGGGGAAAAAAATATTGGCCCTTTTTAGAAGTTCCTCGTCATAAGTGTCCTTTATGTTATCTCAACTTTTATATTAATTTAATTTAAATTATTCGTTACATTATACAAATTTAATTCTTAAAAAAAAACATAAAGACAAGATTTTTTTTTTATTAAATTGTAATAAAGTGAGTCAAACGGAGACTGCAATTGTCTGAGGCTAAGACCCACTTTTAGTTATTGTGCCACGCTAGTAAAAAATAAAAACCATATATTTACATATATAAATAAATTGAACTAAAATTGTATTCTAGCAAAATTAATTTGAATCTTGATTCTTCTCTAAAACAATGAATCCGTTCCAAGTTCCATCATTAAAAAAATAAAAACCACATGCGACGCCTATATTAAAATAATAATTTAGCTTTTTTTAGTTTTTCGACTTTATAATTAGGGTCAGATACTTCGTTCTTCTTTTTCTAATTACATATTCTTTGAGCCAGTTTCGGAACGCATTTCTAAGCGCAGCGCGGTGGCCTCATAGCGACCGTTTTTTGTGAACAGGCCTGAAAAGGTCTGAGCTTTTGTTTTCTGCCAGAATGCCACCATGTGCGGTCATTTGTAAAGGGACTGGGATGTATTTGATTTTATTAAAGACTAATATTCCTTTTTACATGTACATAAATAGTACAACGCTGGTAAACCTATCTAATGTTAGTTCTAGTAAATAAACAACTTTTAATTGGTAATGACAATCAATTGCCATGCGCATTGCGCATACCTGTATTATTGTGAAGATATACCTATCTAGACATACATATTCGTGATTAAGAACCGCCGACGCATAGCTGACGCAGACGCGTGCATTAGGTCATTCAATACTCGACTGTCCGATGCTGTCTGTCTCTCTCTTTCATAGCGGCATATTTGGTGGTCGGGCCCTTTGTGCATACGCTACCCTTAAAGCCTAATGAAGCCCATAATATGTTCAGCGGTGATAAATGCTGATATTGTTCCTTGCTTGTTCCTTGTAACTAGGCTGTTTTAAATAAACAAGTTTTTAGCACAAAAACTATTGGAAGTCATGTCACCATGAGACCTTATATTTTTCAAGGATTATATGTAAGTATATTAATTCCTTGGTATGTAGTGATCTACATAAATGATAAAATAAGATGGGTCTGGATCTACATAAATCAATGTCTATCGACATAAATTATTAAATTATTAAGAAGTTGAACAGTAAATGAATTTTGGTTTATTAATTGCACCTACAAACTTACACGGTTTATATCATAAAAATAACCAGACATAATGAGCTAACCTAAGGAAAAGATTTTCAAATTGCTGATAGAGAAATGAATAATGGCAGTAAAAGTAAAATAAAAGCCAAATCGTTTTGAAGGCTATATTAGGTATGTTTATTTTGTATCATTCTACTTTCCTCTATTATTCACACTCAGAATTAGGAACCAAAATCCAAATACATCGTAATTAAAATTTTGGCAATGGAATCTATCTTTTTTATAATTAATATAAAACTTTTAATATATTTCTACCTAAGATTTCGACATACTGTGAACATATTTCAAAAATAAGGTAAACAACACTTGTTATAAAAATATTCAATTCTACAGAAAGGTACATAAATACCTAATAATGTACGTTATTTTGAATTGGAATTGGGTACCTTTACCATTAGTTCAATATCTATCTTTATTTATGTTTATATAACTGTAAATGATACATTATCTAATTATTATACAAGTAGAAGCAATTTTCATATAGACAAAAGTACACGATTATGTTTTGTAAAATAATAATATATGAATTCACAGGAGAAAGTGTGTTTCCCTCATCCCCTTTGTTTCAAGAAGTCGCTGTAAAAACAGAAAATATAATAGAACAAAAACAAATAAATTACATAATAACTATTTTAAACATATATACTGTAATCATTGCCTGATATTGTGGGTACTTATCTCCACAAAATAAAATAACACATGTCTAAAGATTCGCTCTAAAGATGTTCAGATGGCAAATTATCTTAGAGCTAGCGCGCAAGAGCAACTTTTGTCCCCGCAACTATTTTGTCTCTCCCACCCATGGGCTAGTATGAAATTGCGCGCACGTAGCGACGCAACTCCCCATACAATTGATGGAAGAGACAAAATAGTTGCGGAGACAAAGTTGCTCGTGCGCGCTGGCTCTTAGTATTCAAATGGCAGACATCTGTGGTTCACACGCCTAATTTTAATTTGATAGATAAATATGCTATATTTGACCTTGAAGCTCGTCTTTAAACACATTGCATTCGCGATTTAACATTTTGATTGTTAAAAAATATTTGGAATAATAAAAGATTCAACATTGCCAATAAACATACTCGATGATGTTGTGCATATAACTTTATTAGCAACGAGTAAATAGATATCATGAATGGTTTAAAAATAAACTTATAATAAAATAGGTACACGTTTATCTATACTTTTGATTATTATTAAAGGCCAATAGAACAGGTCATGCGATAAAATATGTTAACTGTTAAAAATCGTGAACGTTGAATATTTATATTGTTCTATGTAGTTACCTACAGTTTAGCTTATCCTTCTATTTAATATTATGTATTTTATCCTTTCCTATAATTATTCATTTATGTATTTTATGTATTCTATCTTCTATAATCTATATTATTATTTTATGTATTATATCAGCCACCCGCGTAACATTTATTTTTCTTCTTTATCTCTTACCTTGGGCAGTCTGGAAGAGATCGCTAGTAAGCGATAAGGCCGCCTTATGTACCTACCATATTAATCCGTTTTGTATAATTGTAAATATTTTACTTGGTGTAGTATATTAAATTGATAAATAAATAAATAAATAAATAAATACCTCTCTTTATAAAAATAATAGTTAAAAAGTAACAGGTAAATTAAAAAAGATACATATGCGGTCCGCCCCGGCTTCGCCCGTGGTACATGTTTACGTTTTCTCTACATAAGAACCATCCTCGTACTTCAAGGAATATAATAAAAAAAGAATTATCGAAATCGGTTCAGCCGTTCTCGAGTTATGCGCTTACCAACACATTTTGCGATTCATTTTTATATATAAGATAATAGGTATATAGCTAAACAGATGAACTATGACATTGAAATCATGAAAACGTTCAAGACAAATATACACCGATCGCGATGAAAGGATATTTAAAAGTTATAAAATATAAATTCTGTATCCTAACTAGTAATACTTAGTTTAATTTTAATAACGGCTTGATAATGCTGAACTAAATTTTTGATAACACGGAAGCTTAAACTGTACTAAAAACGTTTGGGCGGTACATCCATAATTTAAGATAGCAGAGGTCAAAGAACCTTCCTCAAAAGGAGATGACGGTTGTGATATCGTCCTAATTCTTTAGTTCTTTACATAGGCCCCACGATATTGTCATGTTCAAGTATCGTTAACTTGTTTTGGAATACAAGCGAATGCACAATAACAATTTAATCACATTTAGTTTTAATTATAAATATCAAAACAATAGTCTAACGCCCAAAATTAATAATGTTTCTCCTAGACATTCTTCAATTTTTTGACTGACTTTTTTGGTAGTGGCTAGAAGTGGTAGTGGTAATTGGCTTGGTTGGTAGTGGCCCTGCCTTCCAAGCCAGAGGTCGTGGGTTCGATTCCCACCCGGGGCAAATATTTGTGTGATGAACATAGATGTTTGCTCTGTGTGTTAATTATCTATATAAGTATTTATTTAAAATTATATATATGTATGTTTATCAGCATTCTGGTTTCCATAACACAAGCGAAAGCTTAGTATGGGATCAGATCGTGCCGTGTGTGAAAATTGTCCTTGTCCTGAAATAAAAAAAATATTATATTTCGGGAAATCTTTTGTCTACATACCAATACGCAATACTTACGTGATATTAATTTGAGATTGACCTTTTAAAAAAATTACTAATATATAAAACTTATTATATTCAGACACTTTAGTAGATACACAAGACAAAATAATACCAAAAAAGTGATGGTGATTCAGACACTTTAATTCGACTATATCTATCTGAAGGGGTGGTACGTACATACCAATGAAGGTGTAAAATGACCTGAGTCGTTTCACCCCTTTTAACAGCCCACCTCGGCTTGGCTTTTCTGACTAATTAATACGAACATTCAGCAAAACAATATATCTGAAAACTCAATATTTTTGGTAAGCAGTGATTTATTTATGGATTTTAATAATAATTTTATACTCAAACCGATACTTTTAGTATTATAGAGACAAAAAATATATTTATGTATATTTCAAAGTTTGTATTAAAAAGTTCTGGATCGATTTCAAAATTCTATCATTAGAAGAAAGCTGCACTATTTTACGTGAGGATAGGTATATTTATTTTTGTTTTTACCCCTGATCCACCCGGTAGAGCCACGGCGAGCAACTATTTATGTAGTAAAGTACAAATTATCTGGTCCAAAGTATCAACATATTAAATTAAACAATAATAGTAAATGTATAATAATTAGAAAGTAATGTACAAATAAAAACTTAGGTAAATGTAAAAATGTAAAGCCTTGAACCATCCATTCCCCGCAATGACTAAAATGACTACGATGCTAAAGCTACGGTATTTAAAACCCAGTTTAAATATCGTATATCAACTTAAAAAAGTAATCATAATATTTCCCTCAACCTTTTAATATATTAAACTAATTTAGTATAATAGCCGTGGATGAAAATGTACACGATAAAGGATAGTTGACAAGATAAATGGCGTTGCGAGTTTTTCCCAGAGGAGCGAAAGGGGCAGGCGACAGGTGACAACGGGTTTCAGACCAGTTGCTGTGTGCGGCTGAAGCTGGTCGCCGGACACCATCATCATGGACTCCAAGGTACCTTTCCTTTAAATAACACTAAACAAACTAGCTGCATTTTGATGTAGAGTAAGACAGTAAGAAAGTAGAGTGTGATCCAAGGTACCAAAGCCCTTATTCCAAAGCTGGGTAAAACTACCCTGATACCATTTTGATGTAGATGCTTGAATAAAGGTGTCTGTAAGTGGACGAAATCAATTTTAAATTCAGACACTAAAACATTCGTTTAGTAATTACTGAGACGTTTTGAATTATTTTTTGTCCTCTATTATAGTTATTATGGTCTTAAATTTGTACCAAAGAGGACAAAAAATAATTAGCCATAAATAACGGCTATATATATTTCTTCTATTAGATATCTATTATTCTACGATCTGACTGAACGAAGATTAAAAAAGTTTCGATTAAGAACTGACCAAAGACAACTTACTGAATTTTATGCCTTATTATAATATGGTATTGTTATGGTAGATACTTTAATTTATCTGTAACGATTTTATTGTCCTCACTGCAATCAGTTACTATTGTTTTCATAACTATAACTAATCATATTTCATAACTAATAAATAATTTGTTTGCAGGGTAAAGAGAAAGGTATCCTCAAACTAGACCCTCGCCCAAAGATTATTGTCGAGCCAAGATTGGTGTTGACTCCACAGGTAAGAAATCGTTTAATTTGAGTTATATGTATCTATACTTAATAGATTTTATTTGTAGGAAATTTCAGATTATCATAGATATGATTTTCTCTCCAATTACCTATGTACTTTTAATGGATTAAATAAACAGACCCAGATAACTGAATTAATCCAAAAAATTTAATAACTTTAACTGCATGTCCAAGTTTACTTAACAGAAATTGTAATATAGAACATAATTGTAGCTTTTTGTTATATTTGTTAGAATGGTTACTGTATCACATGTAAAAATGGCTTTTATTAAAATTACTTTGTAAAGCGAATCAACCCACTATACAAAATATGTATAGCACAGTATAAAAACGCGTTATTTACGAACACTGTAATAAAGCCCGGTGTAATAGTATATGTAATTACAGGCCAAATCGGGGCACGGCCTTGCGGACACCGAACCTCAATTAACGAAACAAAATGTATCCAAATTTCACCGAACAGTTTCACACTAGTAATTAGACATTGTTATTTACAAAAATATTGTTTACTAGAATAATAATGTACCTTTAAAAGTAGTTTAATCTCTTAACTTCTCTTATCTTTATGGTTCTATTTTATTAAAATACCAAATACATATGTTGATCAATCATATCTATGACCCATTTATTACTATTAAGTATTCCTTTTGTCGGGGTTCAATTTCTAAATGGATTTTTGCTATTTTAATTAATTATACGTTTTACACTTCTTATCTAAAATAGGT
Organism: Colias nastes; assembly: GCA_907164665.1. Lineage (NCBI taxonomy): Eukaryota > Metazoa > Arthropoda > Insecta > Lepidoptera > Pieridae > Colias > Colias nastes. The sequence goes on along the minus strand of CAJQZM010024374.1, from coordinate 12,474 downwards.
TAATTACAAATTAAATAATGTTGTACAACAGCTAGATACCTATGGTGAAAAATCGTTTCTTAATTATAACGCTAGGTGCCGTCTTTGATGGAGGCTCTTGTTAATGGAATGAAAACATAGGGCTGTGACATTGTACATTTTAAAATTTAATTAACGGATAAAATAATTTTTAGTAAGTTTAAAATTTCGATCATTTGTATACGTGCTCATGTAATGTTAACATGTGTGTGATAGTTTTATTACCTATAATCTATATAATATATTCGTTGGATTAAGACATTGTAACATAAGTTAAAGGTTTTTACTAATTAGTCTACTTATGACTTGGGGTAAATTTCAATGCGATACAAATGATAAAATATCGCGTTTAAATTTATTTGCATGCAATTTTGATGACATGTTGTAAAAAAAAAATTACGAATAAAATAATATAATTAATTATGATGTGACAACCCTAAACGAAATAATTAATCAGAGTCAATGATTGGCTGGCAGTGCTCATTGGCGAACTTACTGACTGACTGTTCCTTGTCACGAGAAACTAAGGCGTGGATCCTTATTATTATAAATACATAAGGAAAATAATACTATTACCTACTTACGTATTCACAAAAACACAATATATCAGATAAACATCGAAATTTCGCTAACCAACATCTATCGAATACCTAGGTACATTCGTAATAGATTATTTATTAGGTACTAAGTACTTTTACTGTTTCTGTCGTAGTTAGCTACAATATTGAAATTTAAATCAAAAATTGTTTATTCATGAAAACATGTTCAGCACTTACTAAGTCATTTTTTTAAACACTAATTCGGAAGGTCACTTTTAAAAACTTATTCCTTCCATACATTTTTACTATCAAGGTATTCGTTTATTGATGATAAAGCTTTTTATTCATGTTAGGTTCAAAAAATAATTAAAAAAAAACGCTGAAATGAGTTTAATGGCAAGGAATACCTTGACCAAAATTTTCTTTTTTTTTTGGCGAAATGTACTTAGGTCCATAGATTCATTTGTACAGAATGTAGGGAGATAGAGCCCATTAATTTTAACAATGTTCTATTACGGTTTAATTATTTTATAATAATTAAATATACAATCATTTATTTTTTGGTTGTAGGGTATATACTTTTGCAATCAAATAGTTGCAAAATTTGATATATTTTTATCAGAAGTAAGAAAATTACTTCCGCCCCGAAGAGAAAGAATACAACGATTTTAACGAATTAATTTCTACCTGTATACGTGACACAGATCTATTAAACAGGAACGACTACGCAAAACACCTAAATAGGGTAATAAATTGTTTAATTTATTGGTCATTCCATAACGAAGTGTGCTTTTTTCTTTGATTCCCAATCGCGCAGTCCTACTGCCGGCGTCCTGTGGTGAAGTTGCTTGCAATGTAACTTACGGAGCCGGTATGGTTCACATTGTTTTCGGTCAAAGTGAGATGTTACAATTAAAATAAAAGTATTAAAAATATGACTAGCAACAGCACAAATGACCTTTGAATTGTTTGCTGAAGATAAGTAATGAAATGGCGTACCTATTAATTGCACTGCAAATTAAAGTGTTTCGTTTAGTGCCTTTCATAAATATGGGAAAATGTGCTAAGAATATTTATGTGGCAAATGTCGTACTCGTTTGCATAATTCCCGATTAATTTTGCTAGATACTGCTTCTAATACGAATTTTATTTTCTTCGTTGCATAGGTAAAGCATGAGTCCAATTGTACCGAAGATTTTACTTTATATTCAATCTTTATACCTTAAGCAGCAACTTAGAAAAGCATTATTGTTTGATATCTCATTATTACTTAGGGTTCCTGTGATCGACCCCCGTGTTCACCTCAGCCGTCGATAGACCGCCTGTCCGTGACGTGGGCGGATCCAGACTCCAGCATGACATCTCCGGGAGTAAATCTGTTTCACCTGCCCTCAGAAACACCTGTAAGCAGCGACGTCAAGTTTTCCTCGGCTGGAGGTTTGTATACAAAATCTATATAGATATAGATTTTATATGATTTTACTGATTACCTTTATGTTTTAATATTATAAATATTGCGATTGTATTGATTTACTCATCTTAATGCGATATTTTTTATGAGTAAAACGCGATTTCAGTAGATTGAAATATTAATTTTTCAAGAGCCTTAAGCATATGCCGTTAAGTGGTTGCTGATTGTGCCTTTCGATATCAGCTATCAATATTATGAATTTTATGGTGGTAAGATTTTTTATACAAAAAATCTTATAATTATTTCCTTAATGAATTTAGATACCTACTATAAGTTTTTTGTATTTTGTAATAAGCCGTTAGTCCCGGTTTGCTGGAATGGTTCGAAAGCCTACGTAGTATTTTAGTTAATTCGTAACAAAGGTACAAAAAAAATCAAATCGAGTTTATAATATGAGATTAGATAACAACAAATTCTACTCTATAATAATGAATATTGATTTTTCACGTGCCGTTCCTTAATAGTAGACCCATAATAAGTTAAATATTTATTATATTTTATATGGTAAAATATTATATCTTTTAGATGTTTCGGAAGATGAAGATTACTCGGCTAGTTTGAGCGCGGTGTTACGGCAACGCCGCGCGAGCGTGCGGCGATCTCGGAAGGGCCGAACTAGGCGACCCTCGTCACCGTTCCTGCCTGAAGACAATCGTTCTAGACGTAGATCTTCAGTTTTTACCACTAGTTCCGGAGAGTAAGCTACATGCAAAGCCTAATAATTCAATTGTCCGTTTTTTTTATACTGCAAATAACAACTTTTTTTCGCAGCACAGCAATATCGATTGATGAGACTCCAGCTATGACCCAAGAGCAAATTTTCGAGAACATACATCTTCATAAAGAAGTGTTAACGTCCGTAAAACAGCAACCATTAGGCATGCGACGCAAATTAAAAATTGTTCATCAAGTAAGTACCATTGTAAGATTCATGGTTAACTATAAAACTATCGAATAAAAATTTACCATTTTCATTGTCATAATATATAGGCAAAAGCTTACATCAAGCGGCACGAGGGTCAGCTACAAGAACGATTAGCACAATCGAAATGCACAAAGGACATATACGCAAGATTTAGTATTCTCTTAGCGACTGTAAGTCATAATATATATTTGAACATATTATAGTCTGTACGATTACGATATTTATAAATATTTTACTGAAATATATCTTTATTATACTTTAAGAAATGGCAGCAACTGAAACGAGAAGCCGCAAATACTTCTAATTTGTTGATACCCTGGGAACTGCGTATAAAAGAAATTGAATCACACTTTGGATCAGTGGTCGCTTCTTATTTCACGTTTCTAAGATGGCTGTTTTGGGTCAACTTAGTTATCGGTTTCATATTACTGGTTTTCGTAATTGTCCCAGAGGTGAAGTATCGCTTTACATCGATTACCCATAGTTAATATTTGTACGTTAATCATTTTGACTCATTTTTATTTCTGTTTACATTTTTAGTACCTCACGGCAAACCCTGTACAAGATGGGGAAAGAAAGATAATTATGGAGGAGGAACGCCGCAATGCCACAAATCTTTTAACTTTATGGGAATTCGATGGTGTTTTTAAGTATTCTCCGATATTTTACGGCTATTATAGTAACGTAGAACGATCAGAATACAAAATGCCTTTAGCTTATTTTCTGACGGGCTTGGTGGTCTATGTATATAGTTTCGTCGCCATATTGAGGAAGTAAGATATATTTAGAATTTATAAAGACACAGTGCAACGTCCTTTAAAATAGCGTTGTTTGTAAATAATTACAGTATTACCTAACAATCATAAAATGTTAAATTCAGTTTTAAATACCTGTTGTAAAACACATTATACATTCGCAGAATGGCGGAAAATTCACGCATGTCAAAACTATCGGAAAAAGAAGATGAGTGTATATTCTCGTGGAAGCTATTTACCGGTTGGGACTTTATGATTGGAAATGCAGAAACAGCGCATAACAGGATTGCTTCAGTCATTTTAGGTTTTAAAGAGGCGCTACTGGAAGAAGCAGAAAAAAAGAAAAATTTGGGAAAGTAAGAAGCGTGACTGTACATATTATGGAATAAATAGTTGACATTTTGTTAAAGATTTTTAAGTCGATTAAAGTCTAAACTTTCGTACTCTTTAACAGGTAGTTTATGTAATAAATACTAATGATTTATTTTATTTTAGTTGGCGAATTATTTCCCTAAGGGCAATAGTAAATATTTGCGTAGTAATTCTCTTAGTAGTATCAGCATTTGCTGTAGTTACTGTAGTGTCGCGCTCTGACGATATTGACAAATCACCCAGTTGGTGGCGTGAAAATGAAACAACTACTGTGGTAACTGTTATATCCATTACATTTCCAATATTTTTTGAACTATTGGGCTTTTTAGAACATTACCACCCCCGAAAACAACTAAGATTACAATTAGCCAGGTAAGCGTAAAATAAGAAGTTAAATAATTATTACACTTATTCGTAATTCTTTTAAAATAATACATTTTCTATTTTCAGAATTATGCTGTTAAACTTGCTCAACTTATATTCTTTAATATTTGCTTTGTTTAGCAAAATAGAAGGTATGAGCGGGGCATTAGTAAAATTACAGCCACAGCTCAATATGAATGATTCTGCTCCGTTTGCTAATAACCTAAATATGGATGAACTATCAACCACTCGTATTCCTACTAAGTGTCTTGAAATTTCTATTCCGTGTCTTCCTTGCCATATGATGACACTCCCAATAGCAAATGACATAATAAAAGAATTTAACGCTATTGAAACCACACCAATTTACAATACACCCAAGCTTATGTCTTTAATACAAGAAATGGAAAATAATATTAATTTTTATAATAATGATGAAATACAAGAGACCACTGTCATTAGTGTTTTACAAAAAGAATTAGAGCGACTTAGAAATTTAAATGGAGGAGATGACGCTGATGAAAGTGAATCTGACGCTGAAGAAGATCACGCTGATGACTACGAATTTTACGATACAAGCATTGACGTATCGGAATCTACGACAGTTTCTGACTCACCTACAGATATCTTAAGTACTGAGGAAATATTTACAGGCTCCGCTTCTACTGAATTTGAAAATCAATCGGATCTAACAGTTAGTGACACTACAACTGAAAGTTACTTCTCAAATACAATACAAAGTACGAGTAGTGAATCAAATACAGAAAACACTTATTCTTCATCACAAAGTACTTCCAACACCGAATTCACATTGCATACTTCATCAGAGACAGTTTTCAAATCTACCGAATCTAAGATGGAATCAACGGAACTTTCAACATCAGTTTCTCCTGTAGTTCAAGATATCACAATGCAATTTCAATATATTTTTACTACAGACAGCAGTAACACATATGACGCTGGAACAGAAGATGTTAATCCAACTGAAAAAACTACTTTGTATCCAAATAATACTACGCTTGCATATTTTTCAAACAATGCTAAAATGTGTCCAAATATATCATTTAATTGCTCAATTGATTGCGGAGGAAATAATATTACTCAAATATTTTTTATATCGAATTGTGCGGTTGTAGATATAAAATGCTTTGTGACTCAATGTGTTACAATACCATCAGAAAGTAAAAGCTTTTCCAATGAAACGTTACATGATACAGTATACTATGATAAACACAAACGAAAAATGTACAATTTAACAGTGACAACGAGAAAAAAATTACTGAAGTTATGTTGGGAAACTATGTTTGGACAAGAATTAGTAAAATTAACAATGATGGACTTGGTAAAATATAATTTAATTAATAAGTATTTACTATTGGGACACAAGTAATATAACAGTTATTTGAAAGAAGTCTTTTCTTTTTAGGTATTTGTTCTGTTGGGAACCCTTTTCATGGATTTTTTTCGAGCACTTTTTGTAAGATATGTGAATAAATGTTGTTGTTGGGATTTAGAAAAAAAGTTTCCTGAATACGGTGATTTTAAAATTGCAGAAAATATCTTACATCTAATCAACAATCAAGGCATGGTTTGGATGGGCATGTTCTTTTCACCAGGACTTGTAGTTCTTAACGTATTCAAATTAATGATAATGATGTATCTTCGATCTTGGGCAGTAATGACCTGTAATGTGCCGCATGAAGTTGTATTTAGAGTTTCTAAAAGCAATAATTTCTACCTAGCTTTATTGCTAACAATGCTGTTTCTATGTGTTCTGCCCGTTGGTTATACTATTGTGTGGGTTAAACCATCATGGCATTGTGGACCCTTTTCAGAATATGATAAAATTTATAAGATATTAACAACAAACATATACAAAATCCTTCCGGAAACACTTAACTTTGCATTGGAATACATTGCTTCACCAGCTATTGTGATACCGTTGCTAGTGCTGCTCATATTAATAATATATTACCTAACATCTCTCACGAACTCACTGAGAGAGGCTAATAATGACTTAAAGGTAAAATAATATATATTATTTAAGAAGGCTTATGTTAAATAAAATAAAAAAAATTAAATTAACAAGTTCATTAGGTTACAAAACGATGATTTTGTTTTTGTTTTCGGCTATTTAGTTGATACGTTTTTATTAAATAACTAGCTTCCGCCCGCGACTCCGTCCGCGCGGATGTCGATCTTCGCGTGGATGGTTTATTTCTCCATTTTGAGTAACTCTGACAATGACATCTTAAAAATATCTATTTGGCCCAAATACTGCTAGGCCTATAATAACGCAACGTGTGTTCGCGGTTCTACAGAACAACGTCTATGGATAAAACTGAAAAATTAAAATTAATTTTTTTTCTACGTATTTTTCCAGGATAAAAAGTATCCTATTTTACGCCCAGGATAATAAGGTATAATTATACCAAGTTTCATCGAAATCGAACCGTTAGTTTTCACGTGATGTCTTCACATACAGACAGACAGACAGACAGACAGACAAATTTTTTTTTAATCACATATTTGGGTTTGGTATCTATCCAGTAACACCCCCTGCTATTTATTTTTTCAATATTTTCAATGTACAGAATTGACCCTTCTACAGATTTATTATATGTATAGATTAAAATGTAATTTTTAACTCCAGATACAACTCCGACGGGAGAGAACGGAGGAAAGACGAAAAATGTTTCAATTAGCTGATACAAGAAGACGAACTGGATCATCATCTATTGACAATACTCCATTTGGGAGATGGAAAAAGGCATTACCTTCACTTCCAATAAGTAAATCAATTGATTCCGATGATCGTAAAACTACCATGGGTGAAATGGATATAAAGGCACCAGAAAAAATTAAACGAAGTATATATTTAGTGAATTAATAGAAAATATGTAAAATATATAATGTAAAAGCAAATTTTTAATCAATTTATTTCATTAAATTTCAGGAGGAATATTTGCTAAAATAGTTGGACTAGCTTTGGACAAAAAAATCCCTACTAAAGAACCATCTGATATTTTACCATCAACAAACAATGACGATGAAACTGAAACTGATTTCCACGAATCGTTGCCTAAAGAAATACTAAAGATGAAAGACATCATAGCGACAAAAAAAAGGGAACACAATATTAAAAGAAATGTAGTAGATTTTACCATGAATATAAAAAACAACGTGACTGATGATAAGAACTCTAAACAAAATGTTGAAAGAAGTACAAAAACAAATGGAAATAAAGAAAATAACACTAAAACTGATGTTAAAAGTGCTAATTTTAATGCAGACAGGAAACTTCATAGAAAACAAACGTCGGAGTCAAGCAACCAATCCAAACAATCTGATTCAATCAGTTCAGTAATACCAGTGATAACAATAAGCACAACCGAAAGTGATGAAGAAATTATACAGAATTTAAATAATACAGAAAACAAAGAGAAAACACAAGAAATTCACCCTGAAAACAAATCACGTGCTCAAAAAGACCAACTAAGAAAAACAAAAAATAGTTCAGATTTGAAATCATTACAAAGACAAAGTAGTTTTGAGAGCATACACGAAAACAAAATAACTACTAATGATAAATTTGATAAAGGAGGACATAAATATCAATACTCTCTTTAAATTTCGACATAAAAACTAGGCACTTATCCCAGAAATAAATTAATATTAAGTGATATCTCTTTTCTCCAATTGAATAGTCTTTATTTCTTAATAATAGAAATAAAAAATTTTAACAGAAGATCGATAGTATTTCTTATATTCCCTATGTTTTTAAATTTTTATAGTTTATTACAAACATCTATCTGTGTAGGTGTAAAATACTCGTTTTTAAACTCTTCCAAAATGGCTTGACTGTCATTTAAAAAAAATGAAATATTGGGTAGGTTAAGATTAGATAGAAGTCACTTTTAGACCACTAAGCGATAAGGGTGTCTTGGAAAAACGTTGCTAGAAAACAATATAGTGCTTTGCCATGCTAACAAATTGATTAGATACGGCTTATAAGTGATTTGTGTAACCTTAAATTTGTTTATCTGTTTATATTTCTTCTAGCGCAATTTTTAGGGTTCTGTTCCAGGGTAAAACGGGGCCCGTTTTACCGTAGACTTCGCTGCCTTTCTGTCTGTCCATCCGTCCGTCTGTCACCAGGCTGTATCTGTGTACAATGATAGTTATACGTTTGAAATTTTGAGAGAATAATATGTATATATGTCGCTATAACAGCAAATATTGTTATCGCTTGAAATATTCACAGAATCTTCATATTAAAAAAGAATAAGTAATTAAATGAAAATATAACAAATAATTAAGAAGTAAAAAACGTGATTTTACGCAAGTTATCTCCTATTAACTTGAAAAATCATTTATTTTGAATTTTCCTCCATTGGGTTAATAATTTCATGCTTTTTAACAAAATCTATAAATGTGTAGCATAGGGATGTAACAGTATATAGATCATAAATGAGTAAAAATAAAATGTATCAATAACATATCTAGCAAAAGATTAAAATTTCAAAAAGGGTTATAGATATTATAACTTTCTCTGTAATATGTTAAAAATACAATAATAAAAACGATAATCTATACCGATTGCCAAGCCAGAGAATTAATATTATAGCTTCTGGGATTCTACAAACAAAATAATGACATCGGAAACAAATAGGAGCCGAAACAATAGTTACAAACAGGTCGGACGAACAGTAAGCTATTATTTCTGTGAATTTGTTTGGAAAAAAAATAATCTCGCCACCCTTCCCGAAGCTCGTGGCGTAGCGTAGTACGAACGTCATTCGGCGGCGGGACAGCGCTCGCGCAACATGGCGCGTGTCGTCGCGCTCCTTTTATTGTGTACAAGCGTCGTGCGGGCAGAAATATTAACACCCCCGTACTTCAACTTAGCGCTCGGGAAAAAGATTACGGCAACCGCGACATGTGGAGATGAAGGAGAGGAACTGTATTGCAAGCTTGCCGGCGCCAACGCTGATCACGATGAACATGTTATTCAAGGACAGGTAATATTATTGTTTTAAAGCTCCGCTGCAGCATCTTTCGGATACTCGGATATTATGCAAATTGTGTTGAGTTTAGGACCTTATTAATATGTAGGACAATTTTGTTTCAAATATTCCATTAGTTTTGTTATTTATGAGGAATAAATAACAAAATTTAGTAGTAAGAATTTGAATGATTTCTTTATAGAGAGAACTTTTAGGAAGCTCTCTAGAGAGACAGATATCATATAATTTATGTATGATTGATAAATTTGTATTTTTTTTATTTTCAAGTATATTTTTGTCATAATTTTTAAAACATTGTAAGTAAATGAGAGTACCAGAGTGGCCCGGCAATAAGATAAACGGGAGTTTGATAGGCTCTTATCGTGCGTCCTGTTGGCTCACCATCCCATAGATAAGAGAATTTATGTCTCGATTACAAAATACTTACATCCGTTTTTAATTAAATTTATTTAAGTATATATTTAGGTTTAAAATTATTTTGGGAATGTTTGAAGTAATCTCCATCTATCATATGGATTAGTAACGCCGGTTATAACTACAGAATCATGGATCGAATTAAACAAATTTTCTCAGTAAAAGCTGAAAATTTTACAAAAATGTTACCTATTATATGTATAGGCGAAGAGACCGAGAGCCGGGAATAGTTTTTTTTTTTTTTTCATTTCTTTCATAATAAATATTTCATGTTCTTATTTGGTGATTGTAAGTTCATAGGTCACATTATCATTAGAAAAATACGTACACTTTGATAGTGTAGAGCTGTTCTTATCATAAAAATTCTTAAATGTATTTTGATCTATATAGGTAATTTAGGTATACATGATATATGTAGGATCATATTATCCCCCGAATGTATTGGTAATATTTATAGGTATAAATGATAAAATACCTCAATCACAATTCTTTTTATTAAAGAATTCTTTTTTTTAAGTTAGGTAATGTACATAAGGTTAAATAAAAAGAAACAACTATGATAGACACTGTATGGTCCTCCCAGTAATGTGCCAATTAGTTTTACAATACACAGCAAATTAATACCATACCGCTGTGAAAGCAATTCGAACGTGTGCTTGCAATAATATGATTCTAAGTAGTAAACAAAACAAAATTTGATGAAGTAGACCATTTGTGCCATTAGCATAGCCTTTTTCTTTCAACGCGCACACATTCGTTTATTTTCGACAAAGTTCGGCAAACGTCGTGGCGTTTTTATGGACATGTGGTAGCCAAATGCTCATCTCAACTTTGGATCGCTTTTATTTCTCTTGGATGCTGAACAATGAATACTTAAGGACGCTGTCACCGATCTGCGTTACTCAAATTTAGGTATCTAACGTCGTAACTTTGTTCGCGGCAACATCACGCTCACGTAAACATAGCGCATTCCATTTTATAGGTCATTTTGATACTTGACATTATTTTTAATTTTTAAATTTTATTGAAATTGATTCCAGAACATTATTACGAACTTTAAAAATTCATTTTCTTACTTTTATTAGTAGGTACAATTCTGATAAGTATGTAAGTTAGTAACTAACTTAAAAAAGTGTGAGTGTTTTACAAAACCTCTAGGAATTGTATGCAATATCTAAGCTTTGAAATGTTTAAAATACTTTTTTAAGAATTATCATACATATTATGTTGCCGGCAATGTATTAAATCCGGCATTGTATACAATTCTTAGAAAAATATGTATGTTATTCCGAGATACGGTCGAAATTAAATAAATTAGATTCATCACATTACCTAGGAAATCTGAACTTTTCCTAAGGAGCAAACACATTTGCAAATGTGGGTGGTTTTTGGGGAAGCTATTACCCATATGAGGTCAAAACTAAAATCCAAGATGGCGCCGACGAAAATTTTACATCTTTTCGTCATGGGTGTCATTTTCATGGTTTTTGGGGTAGCTATTAACCAATATGAGGTCAAAACTAAAATCCAAGATGGCGCCAACGATAATTCCTAAACATGTATTTCAATGCTCTTTAAAATTATTTTTAAGACTCTCCCGTAGTATATAAGAATTCGACTATACAGGGTGTCCCACTATCGGTATACTAAGTGCTAAGGGACTTGTAGTTTTGCATACACTGATCACGTAAAAAATATTTAAACAACAAAATTACATTTAAAAATTTTTGCTAAATTTTTACGATAGCTCACGTGCGGGTGACAAAGTTGGGCAGGTTGCTTTTTAGGGGTATACACTATACACAAAGAGTTTTAAGAATTCACCTATTTGAAAAAAAAAATACATCTGGCATTTTATAAGTCTTAAAAATAATTTTAAAGAGCATTGAAATACATGTTTAGGAACCATCGTTGGCGCCATCTTGGATTTTAGTTTTGACCTCATATTGGTTAATAGCTACCCCAAAAACCATGAAAATGACACCCATGACGAAAAGATGTAAAATTTTCGTCGGCGCCATCTTGGATTTTAGTTTTTACCTCATATTGGTTAAAAGCTACCCCAAAAATCATGAAAATGACACCCATGACGAAAAGATGTAAAATTTTCGTCGGCGCAATCTTGGATTATAATTTTGACCTCATATTCGTTAATAGATACCCC
>CAJQZM010024364.1:1702-20222 GCA_907164665.1 Colias nastes | reverse complement strand
CCCTCTCTACAAGATGCAACCCTGCCAGCGCTGCTAGCCACCACGTACCCCACTTCTATCAATTCCCTAAACTCCGTGGAAACCCTGGGCCTGGCTGAGGACTTGCCCAACGGATGCCCGAGCACCCTCGCGCTGCCGTTGACGTCTGGACTTTCAACATCTACGTCCTCGGCGGTAGCTTGGTTGATGAATGAGGATAGCACGGGTATGTAGCATCATTGAAAGAAGTATTCTAGACTTGTTTTTCCATCTCACATATTTATTAAGTAATCGAATCTAAATAGTAATTCTTGTTAAAGCCTTTTCGTTTGAGTAATTAATGATTATAGCAAAAAGAATTCGACAAAAAGAGCAAGGAATTTACTTGCCAGAAAAATAAAATCGAAACTAGAAAAACTTGTAACTATTAAACTATATTTAGGTTGCCCGGCTCTAAATATTGCCATAATTACGTAATAAGAGTTTGGGTCACTGTGCTTAGCTAGAATTAAGTATAAATAGGAGAAATTTGAATATTTAGCCTATAATATGATCAGCTCACTACTATTAAAGTATGTAGAACAAAATCAATCCGATTTACTATCAATATTATGGTCCTTCTTCACAATCAGGAGCGTTGGCCCAACAAATGATCGTCGATGTTTGTTGCCATTACGGCATTTATGAATAAAAATCTACAAAAACGGCCGATCATAGACATTATGGCCCTCTACTCTATCGTGATTCGCCCAACGCTGCCCATTGTGAAGAGGGTCGATTAAACACTAACACCAAAAGTGTGCAAAGACGAGTGAAATTTTTTATTTATGTGTTCTTTCAAATCTATCTATAATGTATTTGGTATAATACAGGTGGTGTTAAAAGCGAGGTCCGCAGCCCGGGCCTGTGCGAAGCGGACGTGGCGCTGTACGGGGAGGCGCTGCCGTACGACCAATCCGCATTGTCCTATCAGTATTATAATAGGTAAGTTGTTATGTATGACGGGTTGTATAATAGAAAGCACTTAATCTCAATTATGTATTTTATTTCATGTAATAAATTTAACAAGTAGGTTAACAAAAAGAATTGTATAGAATGTGTAAATCAAAGATGTCTTCCTAGATAACAGTGTTGCCAGGTGGCGCTGTAGCTGTAAGTACCACAGATTATCAATGTCCAAATTATGGCGCCAACATAAGTAAAATAAAATCTATACTTAGTACTTACTAATATTATTATAAAGTTGACTAGCGACCCGCCCCGGCTTCGCACGGGTGCAATGCTGATACTAAATACACTACAGAAAAACTGTAAACGTTGTACTGAGACGTTGTATATAAAAACATAGCGACCCGCACCGGACGGCCGCGGTACCGCCGCAAACGCTACGTCCCGCAATTTTTAAATCTGTAATATCTTCGAAAATATTCACTTAAATCATACGGTGTAAAGGGCCATATAGATCTATATTAAATGAACAATGTATTCAAGATATTTAATTGGTTAAGGATTAATGCTGTATTGGTTAAAATCGCTTCGAAAATTAGCCATTATTTGTCGTAAAAAGTAAATGACAAAAAAAAGTTATTGTGGGTTATCCATAAGAGATAGACATATACCATCGCGGACTTTTCTGTAGACCTTTTCAATGTGTATAATACTTAGTAGGTACATTATTTTGATAAAACTCGTAGGGTTCAGCCTGCGTTTGCAATGTACGCGGAAAAAATGTAATTTTTTACGACATCACATTGGAAACCTCGAAAAAAACAGTACTTCTCCACTATTTAATGGATGTTATTATACATATAAACCTTCCTCTTGAATCACTCTATCTATTAAAAAAAACCGCATCAAAATCCGTTGCGTAGTTTCAAAGATTTAAGCGTACAAAGGGACATAGGGACAGAGAAAGCGACTTTGTTTTATACTATGTAGTGAAGAGTTTGTTTCGTTGTTTGTTTGAACGCGCTAATCTCAGGAACTACTGGACCGATTTGAATCTTTCGGTGTTAGATAGCCCGTTTATCGAGGAAGGCAGGAGTGGAGCACTGCGGGTAAAACCACAGGGCACAGCTAGTCTGTAATAATTCAGGGAGACACGTAGGAAGAATTTAATGGAATAAAGCACTTAGAAATTAAAGACTTTGACGGATTTTAACACTTTATAGCGAGCGTGGTTACGGCCATTACGGGTAGACTAAGTTGTTATATGGAATGGAATAAAATACAAAGTTCAAAGTAAGTTGTAATAGTTGAATTTGGTATTTTAATAAAAATAAAGAACCAGAAAAAGCAGAAGATCGAAAAGATCTTTGTTAAATATAATTATATATTTATCATTACATAACTTCTGCCCTCCTTGATAATCCCTAAGCACATATTTCCGTTCTACGTCAGACTAAAGTCATCGACCGTTTTCGAAGAAGCCCTATAGGGACTTAATGACAAATCAGATTATGACGCTTTTAGGATATTGTATTAAGATTATCTATAGGTAAGCGTAATTCAATTTCCTGATTATTGGAAAACTTCCGCGTAGCCGAATAAGGTACGTATTCTCTACTTTTTAGAGCTAATACCAATATTTTCAGAATTGAATAAGAATTTTCGATTATAATATTGCAGAATTGTATTTTTATAGATATAATTTTAATTTTTAATCTTCGTATATTCTGTACGTGATAATGGGATAAAAATAAAGAAAAAATTATCCTACAATGTCACTCACGATACTTTTCACTTGTAGGTAGGTACCTACTTAGACAAATTTACAAAATCGATTATTGTGACTTCCATTCATCCATTCTCAGCGACATACATACCAGCTTGTATGGCGGCTTTACCTAATATATTGGATATGAGTTATAGATGTAACGATTTACACGTAGATACGAAATACTAACATACAATAGAATAATGTAACTGTAAATTCCAACAGTTAAACAAAATATATCTTTTATAGCATGCAGCAGTATGGAGGCAGTAGTGCGGCATCATCGTACGTCAGTTCGTCACTGTACAACCAACCTTATGCAGCTTACCCGACTGCGCACAATTCTAATAATAGGTGAGTTTATAATTATTATACTACCTCTATAATGATTGTAATAAAGTTTTTTTTCATTCTCATGCTTGTGTCATGGTAAGTATTTCATTTATATTTTTTTAAAGAATAGAAAAAATTCAATAACGAGGCGGGATTCGAAACCGCTTCTTCCGCCGTTCTAAGGCTTAATATAAGTAAATTTCATATTCAGCTACGCGTTTAAATTTTTAAGAATTATGTTTTAGTGCCAGGGAGTAGGCACTTCATAGAAATCCTATTTTGTTAGCCGGGAACATTTTAATTACAGCAAAATCACTTCTACTACCTTTTTTTTTTCAGTTCATGAAATTTACATCATAAATTAAATCAATAATATTCACAGGCCGTCATGTAAAGCAACACCCACATACCTAAGTGCATATGGCGTGGGGGGTGTGGGGACAGTCCCGAGTACGGGTTTCGGAACCCAACCGTCACCGTACGCGTATTCATCCTACAATGGCGGTCTGGCGCAGTCTTTTACTAATACGCAACAGGTATTTGATTTTGAATTTTTTAATTAGCTTACTTATTGGTGTAAAATATCTCATCGAATTTTTTTATTTTGTCATACGAAATTGATTTTATGCATTTTTTTGTAACATCATATTAAATTTTTATGTACACTACCTTAACATTTTTATAATGGACGTACTTGGAATAGGTCTTATTTTGTGTTTTTGTTAGACAAAAATTAAGTAAAATGTTTCAAAACAGGCAATGGAAATTTTTCGTTGTTGTATGCAAGTTGCAACAGTCAATTTTGAAATTATGGAAAATAACATAAAATTTAAATTTGACCAGGATTACAGCAGTTACGCAACAGGGTACGCGGATCATAGCGTCGCGCAATATGGCGGATATTACGCAACCCCCAACTACTCACCCTACGTTAGTTCACCGAGCAGCAGTGGAAGTGCTGGCCATACCTCTTATCACCTTGGTGGAACTTTGGCAGGTAAATAACCATAGTTTTTGGTAATTTTCATTGAAAAAATGTATCAATTACATTTAAATAAAATTTTACAGCTTAAAAAAGTGTATTTCTATTAAATAAAGTTTGATACATTTTAGCGCTCATACAACTGCTTGATTTGTTAATCTGTGAACGCATCCATAATAAGACGCAACGCTGGCATCCGGTAATGGCCGCCGCATTTGACATTGACAATTATCTGACAATTCTGTGTTTGTGTATCATTTTCAATGTTTTGGTTTTTAAATAAAAATAATGTAATAATAAAAGGGAAAATTAAATATATTGCTATGTTTATTAAAGCACATTTGTGATGTATTGAAGCATTCCAATAAGTGTATTCTACTAGGGTTTATTGTTTGTCAATATGAATAAAGAAAATGAAAATTTTCCTCCAAACAAACGGTTCAAATCAGATGAGGAACAATATAATTATAATGACGATTCGGATTATTGGCCCGATTCAGATGATGATGACGGTAATTAGCATTTTAATGATGTTTGAAATTATGGTAATTGACAAGTATATTATGTTTGTAAAGTATAAGTTGGTCACCAAACTTATACTTGTAAAAACTTACAATTTTATCTATAAATGGTATTATATAATAAAAATTATACCAAAATTTAAAGCAGCAGTCATTAATATAATTTTTCAACCATCTATTTATATAACAAGTATATTAAATGTAATGGTTTATCATGTTTATAGATTCACCATCGTCCATGCTGCCCTCTATAAGTGATACTCCCTTATCTCCATTGAAGAATGAAATACATGCTGCCAGTAGAAGATGTAGGGAAAATTCAGGGTGAGTATTAAAAATTAATTAAAAGAAATTATACTATTAAAATATACAAGGTATTCAACATTTTTGTTGTTTGGGGTTTCTATACCAATACTATTTACTATGATAAATTCTAAAACAATCGATTTTTTAATTTTTTTAGTAAAAATTTAGTGCTCTATTAAC
This sequence comes from Colias nastes, assembly GCA_907164665.1. Classification (NCBI taxonomy): domain Eukaryota; kingdom Metazoa; phylum Arthropoda; class Insecta; order Lepidoptera; family Pieridae; genus Colias; species Colias nastes. The sequence goes on along the minus strand of CAJQZM010024364.1, from coordinate 15,205 downwards.
TATATTACCTTATAACTTTTGTACAAATAATACTATTGATATTACTCATTAAGTATTTATTTATTTATTTATTTATCAATTTAATATACCACACCAAGTAATATTTACAATTATACAAAGGTACATCATAAGGTAGGTACATAAGGCGGCCTTATCGCTTACTAGCGATCTCTTCCAGACTGCCCAAGGTAAGAGATAAAGAAGAAACGTACATGTTACGCGGGTGGCTGATATAAGAAATAAAATAATAATATAGATTATAGAAGATAGAATACATAAAATATATAAATTAATAATAGGAAAGGATAAAATACATAATATTAAGAAGAAGGATATGCTAAATTGGAGAGGTGCTTATATAAAAGAGTTTTAAAAGATTTTATAGAGGAAGCTCGTCTAACATCCACAGGCAGAGAATTCCACAGTCTGATAGCGGTTACAACAAATGAGTTACCAAGGAAGGAAGTATGGTGAGAAGGAAAGCTAAGGAGAAGGTTATCGGCGGAACGAAGAGTGTAGGAACCTGAATCTAAGAATTTAAATTGATTTTTAAGATAGGAAGGAGAATTGGGATTAAAGAGGATGGAATATAACAACTTCAATGCATTTGCATTCCGGCGAAGTCTAATAGGAAGCCACTTGAGTTTTTTGCGAAACTGGGAAACGTGATCGTATTTGCGTAATCCGTAAACAAAACGAATGCAGAAATTTTGGAGACGCTCAAGTGTATTCAATTGCTCTTCGCTAAGATCAGTGGTACAGGCGTCAGCGTAGTCAAGGAGTGGAAGGAGAAGGGATTTGGCTAACGTAATTTTGGTAGAAATCGGTAAGAAATGCCGTAAACGTCTCAAGGAACTTGCCGCAGCGAAAAGTTTACGACTTGTTTCCTTTAAGTGGTACGACCAAGACATGGTCGTGTCAAAGTGAACCCCTAGATTTTTGACATTATTTTTTAATTCGATTATGGAGCCATCTATATAAACTTTAGGGATGTATGCCCAGTCAATGCGCGAAATTAAATGGGAGCTACCAATTACAATAACTTGACTCTTGCTAGGGTTAATTTTTAGACCATACCTACGACTCCAAGTCGAAATTCTTTCCAAATCGGTATTAGTAGTTAAGAGTGCAGAAGATAAGTTCTCAAGGGTTGACTGGGTATATATCTGGAGATCGTCAGCATACATGTGATAGAGAGAAGATAGATTCTTGGTTATTGAGTTTATAAATATAGCAAATAGGAGAGGGGACAAAACGCCACCTTGCGGAACACCTGCGACAACATCACACGAGGACGATGATTCCTCCTCCAATAATACATGCTGTCGGCGACCGTGCAAGTAACTATGAAACCAATCAACCACTGTAGGAGATATGTTAATAGAATGGAGCAGTTGTAACAGTATGTCGAAATCGACGGTGTTAAAGGCGTTACTAAAATCCAGGAGAGTAAGTACTGTCAACTGCTTCTTTTCCATTCCATTACGTATGTCGTCCGTGACTTTAACAAGTGCAGTAGTCGTACTATGACCTGGACGGAAACCGGATTGGAATGGACTGAGGATATTATTTTTATAAAGAAAGGAACTAAGCTGTTGGTGAATAAGGCGTTCAAGGACTTTGGAGAGGAAAGGCAGAATGGAAATTGGACGGAAATCTGAAAAGGAAGCTGGATTAGTTTTCTTCGGGAGAGGAATAATTTTAGCATCTTTCCAAATGTTAGGAAATATGCTGGAAGAGATGGAAACGTTCAGGATGTGGGTTATGACGGGGGCGATTATGTCAAGGATGGGGACGATCATATTACGACTAACTGAGTCACTACCGACGGCGTTGGATGAAATGGACAGGATATTCTTCTTAACACCACTAACAGTGAATTGATTAAAAAAGAACGGTGGGTGAGTAGGAGTTGCAGTTGATGAAAGATATTGGAGCGTTGATCTTTTTTGATCAGGACAGAGATGGGAAGATGATGCAAAATGCTTATTAAGCAATTCAATATTAATATTAGGTGGTATATTGTTTGATTTGGATTTACCAACTCCTAATGTCTTTAAAAATTTCCATATTTTACATGTGTCGCCGTTCTCGACGGAATTATGGATATGGCGTCTTTGTGCATCTCTACACAATGTATTGCAACGATTCCGGATATTTCTGTACTTCTCCCGTGCAAAATCGGTTTTAGCGGCTTTGAGCTTGGCTTTAGCATTGTTCTTTTTATTCAATAATGTTTTTAATTCTGGAGTAAGCCAGGGCGCCGGAAGGTGCTTAACTTTTATCCGCCTAATCGGGGCGTGCTTATCATAAACCTGTAAAAGAAAGCTATTAAATAAGGTAATTTTGTCATTTATGGTACAGGCTTCATACACCATATCCCAATTGATAATTGCTGCATCGTTTAACAACTTTTCTAAATCGATACCACCAAAATTACGCCGCAGGATGTAGGTAGGCTTAAGTTTGGGAGGACGTAGATTGTAGGATAAATGGATGAGGTCGTGGTTAGAAAACGCATCGGCTGCACACTGACCATAGCTAGAAACTAAATTACGATTAGAAACTATCATAAGGTCCAGGAGTGAAGGATTGCAGTTGGGATTAAAATGTGTTGGGTTCAAGGGTAAGGTGTGAAGGTCAAAGGAATCTAGAAGAGAAAGTAACTTTTTGCTGCGGGAGTCATCCTTTAGCAGACAGGTATTAAAATCACCCATCAGTATAACGTGTTGGTAAAGGGGGACAAATTGGTCAAGGAGGACTTGAAAGGAAGGAAAGTATTTAACGGACAACGAAGGACTATAAAATACTCCTAGAAGTATTTTAGTGTTGGATAGAAGGATTTCAATAAGGAGGTGCTCTGCTGCATCAGAAGGAGGGGGCTGAGTGCATGCGCTTATTAACGAGTACGGTATATGAGAGCGTAAGTATATCGCTACTCCTCCCCCGGTCCTGCCGATACGGTCATTGCGGATGAGTTGGAAATCGGGAAGAGAGAAATTAGAGGAGGGGAGGGACGGCTTGAGCCAGGATTCGGAAATTAGGATAGCGTGAATATTTTTGGAACTAAATGAGGAGAGCATATCAGGATAATGAGCCGGAATGCTTTGGGCATTAATATGAAGTACATATACACAAGTATTATATTTTTTAACTCAAAAATTGTAGATATGTTTAAATGTGGTGAAAGTATGATTGAAAATGATTGTTTTTCGTAATTTTCATATCTTTTCTATAATTTCACAGAGAAAGTACAACATCGCGGTCTCGCGGGCGAGGTCGTCGCAACACGTCGTCGTCGCCAGCGCAACATGTTCCCGAACCAACTACGGAGAGAGTCTTCATTTGGGACCTGGACGAGACGATAATTATCTTCCACTCGCTACTCACTGGGACTTATGCTACTAAGTACAATAAGGTATGATTTGAAACTATTCATTATTCCATTTTGAATAGCTATATTATGTTAAATTGCCTTTGATAACAAATTTTTGGAGCGACAGTTAGTTATAACATACTTATCTAAACAAGTGATTCTTGTGTTTTACGAGTTTGTTTAGTAATAAAAGATAGTATGGAAATGTTTTACAGAATATTATTACAGAATACTGAGTTCAGCTTCAACATAATATGGACTTTATCTTTGGATGAACTATAATTAAAAATTAAAATTGTTTATTTAAGTGTTCAAGTACATCATTTTTAAATCTTATGTTATTTTTTTTACAGGACACACAGCAAATAGTGCAATTAGGTTTTAGAATGGAAGAGATGATCTTTAGTTTAGCAGATACACATTTCTTCTTCAATGATGTTGAGGTATGTTTTAATTGATTGTAAGTTATATTAATTGAAAATTTGTGAATTTATGGTGACTACTCTGGCAGATGTTTCTTCCCGTAAGAATTTTCTTGGGCCTTAACAATAACTTGACAAAAAGCCAAATTGGTCGAGTCCTTTTGGATTTTTTTCCTATATATTTAAAAAAAATATTTCAGAATTATGTAAATTTTATGAAGATTTTAACTTTTTTATTTTTTATTTATTAAAGAATTATAACTTTTAGGGCTGATTTTTCAATCCTTGGTTAAAACTTATTCATCGAATAACGTATTAGACTACCATTTCAAAAATATATTCTAATTGTCCGTATTTGACAGTTTACAGGTGACATTTTAAAATGTTCGTGTAATACTTTATTGGACGGATAAATTTTAACCAAGGATTGAAAAATCGGCGCTTAAATAAATAAAAAAATATCTTGTCACAGGATTGTGACCAGGAGCACATAGACGCAGTGGCGGCTGACGACAACGGCCAAGACTTATCTGCATACAATTTCGCATCAGACGGTTTCCACGCGGGAGCCGCACCTAATGCGGGGTTATGCGCTCCTGGTGTCAGGGGCGGTGTGGATTGGATGAGGAAACTCGCTTTCCGATATAGAAAGATTAAGGACACGTACAATAATTATAGGAATAGGTAAGGAAATAATTATTTAGATTATCTATTAAAACAAATATCAGTAAGGGCGGCTGTACACGGACCGCTTCAAGCAGTTGAGACCGACGACTTGAAGCCGCGACCGCGCGGTGAACTATAGATATTCATTCACTGCCGTACACATGACTGCTCGAGCAGTCGCGACCGCTTCAAGCCGTCAACTGCGCATTTTGTAGCGACAGCTCGAGCAGTCAACGACCGACTGCTCGAGCAGTCCGTGTACGTCGCTCAACCGTTAACTGCTCGAGCAGTTCGTGTACGGCCGGGCTAACGGTGCTTTTCCACCAATAATGTGCGAGGATGTGTATTGTGTAGCAAGGAATGTGTATGGAAGGAACCAATCATATCACTTCACTTAGTTTGAAGTTTGAAGCGATACTATTGGCTATTTACAAACACATTCCTCTCTATACATCCTCGCACATTATTGGTGGAAAAGCAACCTATTACCTAACCCAAAAAAATATATCTTAAATCCGAATGTTTGAATCAACAGTTATTATATACTAGCTTACCGCCCGCGGCTTCGCCCGCTTTGTCTAAAACCTATAAATTATATATGTACTAAAACCTTCCTCTTGAATCGCTCTATCTATTAAAAAAAACCGCATCAAAATCCGTTGCGTAGTTTTAAAGATTTAAGCATACAAAGGGACATAGGGACAGAGAAAGCGACTTTGTTTTATACTATGTAGTGATGTGGCAAATCATTCCCTCAAAAGTGCATTTAAATACCAAGCATAAATAGTGAAAATATAAAAATTTGTCAGTGTTGGTGGTCTCCTGGGACCAGCGAAACGGGAACAGTGGCTACAACTGCGCGCCGAGTTGGAACAAGCTACGGACAACTGGCTGACACTCGCTTGCAAGTGCTTAAATGTGATTAATTCTAGGTGAGTTTTGTTTGTGTGTGTTATTAGAGCTAGCGCGCAAGAGCAACTTTTGTCTCGGCAACTATTTTGTCTCCGCAACTATTTTGTCTCTCCACCCATGGGCTAGTATGAAAGTGCGCGCACGTAGCGACGCAACTCCCCATACAATTGATGGGAGAGACAAAATAGTTGCGGAGTCAAAGTTGCTCGTGCGCGCTAGCTCTTAGGGAAATTTTGATTGAGATGGGACGATGACATCAAACAAGTAGCGGGTACAACTTGGGGTAGAGTGGCCATAGAAAGGCCCGAATGGAAGAGATTGGAGGAGGCCTTTGCCAATTGGCAAACGGACACGCAAAAATGGAAAAAACCTACCATATATAATATATACATGTCATCAAAAGTCTGATCAAAGGCTAATAATAAATTAGGGAAATTTTAGTGTGTGATATTGTGTTAAAATTGTCTGTTAAGGTATAGGAGTATAATTTGTAACTGAACTTACTGAAATTCAATGACACTACAAAGAGTGTAAGCCTTTAAAAAAGGATAAACAAGAAGAATGTAGTCTTATAATATTATTGATTGAAGTGAAATTTATTGTGTTCAGAGGGGTAACCGTGTCGTAGTAAAGCAGTATTAAGTCCATTGTAGGAAAAAGATAGAATAAACGTGTGGTATAGCGCCGTCACTTTCCTACACTGGTATTAGTATTGCTTTATGACGTTATGGTGTCGTAAAGCCCAGATCAATCACTACTACACATTCAATACTAATTATAAAGCTGAAGAGTTTGTTTGTTTGTTTGCTCGTACGTCTATCTCCATGCGGAGACCAATAGGAGCAGAGCAATGCGGGTAAACCGTGGGGTACAGATAGTTATTCTATATATTACTAGGTTTCCGCCCGCGGCTTCGCCCGCGCAGTCAAAGAAAAACCCGCATAGTTCCCGTTCCCGTGGGATTTCCGGGATTGCGTCATTTTCCCGGGATAAAAAGTAGCCTATGTCCTTTCTCGGGTATCAAAATATCTCCATACTAAATTTCATGAAAATTGGTTCAGTAGTTTAGGCGTGATTGAGTAACAGACAGACAGACAGAGTTACTTTCGCATTTATAATATTAGTATGGATTATATGTACCTTTTCATTATTTTTGTGTCATATTTATTACCATTGAGTTAATCTAAGTTTATTACAAAATAACTTCCTATAAATAGAAAAAATAATACATTTTACCAATTTTCAGGGAAAACTGCGTGAATGTCCTAGTAACAACAACACAGTTGGTGCCTGCGCTTGCTAAAGTGCTATTATTCGGGCTCGGCGGTGTCTTCCCCATTGAAAATATATACTCTGCTACTAAAACTGGTATGAAAAACTATACTATAATAACTATAAATAACTTAGATTTAAATTACAATCAAAACAATTCAACAAAAAAAAACCGCTATTATTTTTATATTACAAACAGTTACTGATTCAAAAAAGGTATTGTTATTACTTGTACATACCGAAAGATGAATACAGAAATAGTCGTTTATTTGCATAAAAAATGGCGAAAGATAGTAAAAATCAACTTAAAATAAAATTAACATACTCGAAATTGCTTATAGCACGCATAGCACTGTTGACAAACAATATATTCAACTAGTATTAGACTCACAACCGCGTTTAAAATTGTCTGAAGCAAAACTCTGCCTATGTGTCTATTAGGCATAGTTTTCTATGTGTATTTCCGTTCGATTCTGACCATTATTTACCACGAAATAAAGCGTTAATTTGAATGAATATTAACACAAAATGTATCAGACTTTTAGACGATCTTTTGATAAGAAATTGTGAATTGCTAGTTGTTACTAACTAATCGACTTATTAAAAAAAATATGATTAGAAATTGTAAATAAGAAAAACTATTGTTACAGGCAAAGAAACATGCTTCGAAAAGATAAAACAGCGGTTCGGTGAGCGATGTACCTACGTTGTTATAGGAGATGGTCAAGACGAAGAAGCAGCTGCTAAAGCTAAAAACTATCCATTTTGGAGAATATCCGGCCATTCGGATATCGCGGCTCTATACAACGCGTTAGACATGGGCTTCTTATGATCTGCTGCTACCCTGGTACTTGATAGTCGAACGGTTTTATGTGACAAAAGCTATAAAAATAATAATATGTATTGGCAACAGTTCTGACAAACAATAATAGTTATTTTTACTCTATATCATAGAATAAATCATCCGCATTCTCGAAGCTTCTTGGTATGGATGACGTCTTATGATCTGCTGGTAACCTGGTACTTTATAGACGAATGGTTATGGAAATTATATTATGTATGGCAACATTATTTCTGACAAACAATAATAGTTTTTAATAGGGTTTACTTTTTTGTTTTATATGAGAAGACTATGAAGAAAATTGTAATTTATCTATTCACAAGGCTTCTGGTTTTGTATGGGTTCTTATGATCTACTGCTAGCCTGGTACTTGATAGTCGAACGGTTATGAAAATAATATGTATGGCAACATGAATATCGACGAACAATAATAGTTTTTAATTTTATCATAGAGTAATCCATATTATTTTTGTTCAATCCAACGAAATATACAATTTATGTTTAAAGATTTTATATTACAGCCACAGCCTGTCCACTATGTGTCAAAAAATGGCTTTTTAAAATTTAAACAAACATCTGAAATGTATTTAAAGAAATAACAAAAGAAAAAATATAATTTGGATAGAGTTTCTAATGCTTTCTCTGTCTCACCTAGTATTTATGCCTCATGTAGAAAAGAGACATCAATACAATTTATATACATGCATTTGTTTCTCAATTCATTCATATTTTACTATTCTAGAAATTTCTATTCCCTATTTTCTTGCCAAGGCTATAATTTTAAATCGACACAGTCGTAAAACATATCCTAAAGTACATATGAAATGGAATGCAATCTTTTAAAGCGTAAATGCTTATTAAAAAGCTCAAAAGTAGCTCAAAATCCTAAACGACCTTGTAAATATAAAATTGTAGATTCTCTAGGTATCCATTCCTACTAAGTTTTATATATTATATACAATGTACAGAAATATTTTTAGCGAAAACTTTATAGACAATTGTTATTAAGTATAAACTGTCGTCGCTTTTATTCGTTTATGTATTTTCTATTTATTAGCACAAGATTTTATATGCTTTTTTTGTAAAGATGCTGCGAGGGTTTTTTTTTTCAAACTCAAACATTTATTTATTCAATTAGACTTCTTCTAGAAGCACTTTTGAAACGTCATTACATATTTTTAACATTTACCATTTCTATTTTCATAATCTGTGTTCATAGAATTTCTCGTAAAAATTAAAAACAAACTTATTTTTTAATATTTTTTTTTTAATATTATTCATACATTCATACATATCTGAGAAATATTCACCTTCATCTGAGAAATATTGAAAAAAAAAACATAATTTTCAACATGTATTTTATGTGAAATTTAATGATCACTCCCGTTAAGTATTTAAAGTCTGTTCCTAGTTAAAATAGCACAATATTCATACACGGTTTATTTTTACGTATACATGTATTCAATAGATTTTTGTAGCACTATTGTCGGACATTTTCAAATACACATAACCCTAACTATAAAAAAAAAAACTTTCTAGATTCAATTTTTTTTCCAATTTTGACTAATAAAGCTCCGAACTAACCGATTTATAAATACGTACAGATAATAAATATGTTTGTATGTTTTTGACATTGACATTTCACGCATATAGAAGTTAAATAAAAAAAAAATATCTGACAATAGTGTTACTAATTAACTTATTTTTATAGTTACGTACAATTTGACTTAATCGCACGCGGATACAGTAGTGATAAGAAACTGCCTGGATTTGCTTAATACCGAGTAAGGACCATGTTTATTTGCAGAAAAATAGTGTTTTTTTACATCAAGATAATACAAAGTTAGAAAAACAGACATCTTAGTAAAAACATGTGTAAAATAACAATGTATTCGAATTTTATTTGTATTTTATATTATTATTTACTACAGTTCAGTTAGTGCTGTTATATTGCAATTTTTAATAAAAAGATGTATTTTTTTTATTACTAAGGGCTAATTTTTCAATCCTTGGATAAAACTTATTCGTCGAATAACGTATGAAACTACCATTTCAAAATGTATTCTTATTGCCCGCAATTGACAGTTTACCGGTGACATTTTAATATTATCGTTTAATTTATTGGACGGGTAAGTTTTAACCAGGGATTGAAAAATTGGCCCTAAATCTAACTCATGACTAAATTTTTAATCAAACTGATAAAAGTACAAAACCATAGTTCTTTTAAGGCTTTTCAATTTGGCAATTATATTTTTATTTTTATAATATTGATTTGAAATATAAAGCACTTTCTGAACTGTATATATTTTAGCCTGATTGGTTCGTCTACAAGACAGAAAAAATTTGTAGCAATATTTATAGAAAATGTTATTTTTATTGGATAATGTAAATATAATAAGGAAATAGCGTATTGCTAGTGATAAAAATTTCGATTCGGAATGTCGATAATTCGAATGTAAATAAAATATATTATTTCACGATTTGATGCCTTTTATTTGTAGTTTTAATTGTGTATCCCTTTTAATATATTAAGTAAGTATCAAACTACAATGGAGTTTGATACAAAGTAAGTTCGTAATGTTTTCTTGTTGCATTAAAATTTTATGTATTCAGTAATTAGCAACAGATGGCGTTAGTGATATGGACCTGTGTGTGTGATATGGACAGATCACGGACAGATCATAGACAGATGTAGACAGAAATACTCACGAAATACTTTATACAACATAATATGTCATTATATTCTAATTTCTAACGATAGAAGAGTTTTTAGAATCCTTTTTCCACCCTATTTCAAAGAATAACTACTAGTAAAATTAATATATTATGTAATGTCGTACCTACTCAAGAATGAAATGTAGGTACTACAGTGGTACTACGTGGGTACTACAAATTAAAACATGGGAAGTGCATAGGAATAATGTGAGTACAGATAATAAAATGCAATGTGCGAGTAATATTTAATCTGTTGTTGCCTAGCAACCGATAAACATAAACATTACATGTTGTAGTCAACAGTAGTTAGGTTTTATTTGGTTTTATAATTTAAAATAAAAACAAACTAAAAATGAAGTCTGCTGTGAATACAATATTATTTGATGTATCCAAAAATGAATTGTTCAAAATAAATGAAAACTACAAAATGCTGCATCGGAAACTAAAGTCTACATGGAAAGTTATGATGTAGGTAACTATTTATATTAGTTTTCTTTAGATGGATATTATTCCCAGCTGTTCTTCTAATGTTCAAAGCGAAGTTACTTAACTTTTACCAAGGTTTATATTATAATATCAAAGCTTCACATACTTATAACTATGTGCTTATAACTAATGGAGATAAGATATAGAAAGTACACCTTCATAAAATCAAAATCATCTGATTGTCTCTTAATCATTTTGTATATTATGTATCTAATAATGCTAAAATGGGAGTTATTGTTGATAATACCGATGAAATATTTAATTTCTACTTAACTTCAATTATTCGGTGTACCTATAACTATCCTAGTTAAGACAAAGAATAGGTGACCTAGAGTTTGAACTACCTATCTATAAAAACTAAGATTTCAGCAATCGCGAAGAGCTCTCCCCAAACATCCTACAAGACATCAAGATCCTGGTGGTACCAGGGCCACAGAATGTGTTCAATGACGAGGAGTTAGCAGCGCTCAAGGGAATGGTCGAAAGGGGAGACTCAGTTTTAGTGCTTATGACTGATGGAGGGGAGGAGAGGATGAACACGAATATAAATTTCTTTCTCGAAGAGTTTGGCATTGTTGTGAATAATGGTGAGATGAATTTTAAGATATATATGTTTTGCAGATGTCTTTAGTGCATATAAAAAGCAGATAAAATTATTACGCAAAATGGAAACCTGAAATTGTTATAGTTAGGTAACTACTATCTATTTATAGAAAATAAATGTTGACAAATAGGTAGGTACGTCGCAATAATTCATAATAATGAGGCGTACCTACTGTGTATCTATTTTAACAAGAAATTAAATATTTATTCTTAAATCAGTGTAGTATTTGGAATTTCAATATTAAGTAGGTACACAGATATTCTTAATATAGTTCCGTAAGTACGTATAACTAATAATTAAAATGTAAAATGTAAATATGTAGTAGAAAAATACGCAATAGTAACACAATACTATGATTATTATCTACTCGATATAAACCGTGTAGAAATTAGATGGTCTAATCTTATATTCAACAAACGTAGAAATATCAAGATGATAATATGTCTAAGTACATACCTATAACCTAATTACCTATGTAGGTATACATAAAAACTACTTTTCGCTTCCTCCTTGCTGACTCCATACATTCTCTTATACAGATTGCGTAATCCGTGCGATGTACCACAAGACGTACCACCCGAAGGAGTGTCACGTATCGAACGGTATACTCAATAGAGCGGTCACCAAGTTCCTCATGAAGATGCCTAACTACTCCAGCGAGGGGGATGACTTTCTGTTAGTTTATTTATTTATTTACTTTGTATTTGAAATAAAAAAAGAAATATAATCCAACAGCTGAAAGCAACATTTCGTATCTCAAACTCAAATATTTATTTATTTATTCAATCAGACTTCATTTAGAGACTCTTTTTAATTATCATAATACAAAAATAAATTATTTACCACGGGTTTGGAAAGCTGTTTCAATAGAGAAGAGGCGGCAAGAAACTTTGTAGTTGTCGTCAAACTTAGAACCAAAGGTCCTCGTTATAATTTTACTGACATATTTTACTTAATTTATGATTCTTTACTACATAATTTACATGAGAATACAAAGTATAAACGTATATAACATCATCTCGTCTAAATTCCCAAGCATATAAACATTTATATAAATAACAGTGAAGACCCAGCCACACCAAACTTCATCTACCCATACGGTGCAACGTTGACCGTTAAAAAGCCAGCAACGGCCATCTTGTCGAGCAGTGACGTGTGCTACCCGGTGAAAAGGCCTGTAGCTGCATTGTATAGCTCTGAAAAAACTGGAGGTATTATTTATAAGCTTGTGGTAATTTTATTTTATAAAAAGGAACGTGTGTGCCGATCACACATGTCAGAAGTGAAACTTCTTTGGCGAGATTTAAAGATACCAAAATCGTCGCCTTACTCCATGACGTGACAGTATTGCCTTGAAATTTTACTCTCAACGCGCCTTAAGTAGTTTCACTTACAAAAATAAGCTTTCTTTCTATGTCATAAAGTTTTTCTTGACAGAGAAATCGATAATATTAAAAAACACAGGCTCACAGTTTTGGATATTTCTATACTGGAATATTTTCCTACTTATGAAACTCACATGTCTAAATTGTTTTATAACCATTTTTTAAAATGAAATATAAAACTTTCCTATAGAGGAGGAAACTATTAAAGTATCAGTTAAAAGTTTCTGCTAAAGGACTTCAATATTACATGTTTATTCTATTCTTAGTGCTAACGATTTCTTTTATTAAACACAATCACTGCGCTATTTGAAACAATTACAGTTATAACTATTATTAGGTAAACTCTTCGTCCTGGGCTCGGGACATTTCTTCGCGGATCAGTATCTGGACTTAGAGTGCAACGATCTAATCAGGGAGATGATATTCGACCTCCTCGGTGGTGCGGTCGATCTGCATCTGAACCCTGTTGATGTGGATGATCCAGATGTAAGGCTTATTATAAAGAAACCAACCAATCAACTTTAAGAGAATTGCTATAGCTAGAAACATCTTGTAATTGGTGGATCGAATAATAATAAGAAGAGAAAAAAGCAATTCTACTATAATTTACATAATTATTCATTTTACTTTTAGATGTTTTACTTCTTCAACAGTACTTTCCTTTAACCTTTTTACACTGCACGACTGACGTAGCTATTATAATGTAGGTGAACGAGTACAGAACCCTGGGGGACACCCTATGGCTCTCCTAACTATTACTACCGGTGTCTACACCACTGATATAGCTATTATAATGTAGGTGAACGAGTACAGAACCCTGGGGG
>CAJQZM010024352.1:955-22828 GCA_907164665.1 Colias nastes | reverse complement strand
TACGGAACCCTTTGTGCGCGAGCCCGACTCGCACTTGGCCGGTTTTTTTTATTTATAATCATGGCTACGCTAATCGTACACCAATTAAACATTTCTCAAACAGTACCAACGAAGTAGTATAAAATTAAATAAATCTTAATAAAAAACTGAAGTGAAAAAGTACATAGTAGAACAAAATTTTCCTCCATCCATTTATAAGTACAGTTTTAAAAATTGTCATACTTTGCACAAAGTTTTATTTTTGCTCTCATTTTGATAAATAAATAAATATTTTACTGAGTTTTCTTCTAATATTACCTACACATTTTATATCATATTTAATATTTTTATCCTATTGTTGTTTCTTTTAATTGGCGTATCTTATTATCAATTAATTTAAAACTATCATCATAATATTTAAAGAAAAATTTAAAGATAGTGCTCTATCTGATATCACTAACAAAAAAATAACCTGTGTTCTCATGAAATGTTAATACTACAACAAAATAATTATTTTAAAAACATCTTACAACAAAATACTATAATCCACTCCTAGGAAAAGTAGATTATATTATGACCACTAAGTACTGCCTAGATTTCATCAATGCTATACCATTACTGGATGAAAAGTGATTAAGCCCAGTCAAATGGAATACCCTTGTCGCCTAGATCTTCGTAATTTTAATACTATTTTTAAAACACGGACAAGAAAGGTTTTACTTGTATTTACAAAGAGTTTCAGGAATATAAAAGTATTTCATGTTTCCGTTTCTTAGTAAAGTAAAATTAGATTGACGGTGAAAGAGCAAACTATTTATTTTTGGATTTCTCGTTATTTGAAATAGATAGAAGAAAATAAAACGCAATATTAGTATTTTATTCTAAAGGGCATCGTATAGATTATGAAAACTTTTCATGTGTGGTTATCTGATTTTCAATGACTCTTCATGTATATTGACTTGAACAGCAATGCAAACAGTATTATTTTAATTTTATGTAAATCATTATAATAATTTTATTAATGTTTTAAACCATAAAAAAATGAATAACTACAGTTTATTATTCACCGCTATCTTTAATTTACATATTGATTTAATATGTTCATATCAACGCATCTTACTTGTTTCAGGTCCCTTTTTTAACACGTCTCTATATACATTACCTCCCAAAAGTCTTTAACACACGTCGTCGTCGTTTAGCCCACGTCATCATGGAATGTAAGGGGGTTGCGAAGCCTTTGGCAGCCCTCACAAGCTGCTTGGCTTCATGGAGGAGGTCGGGTGGTTTCAGTTTTAGCTGGTTTCCCCCACCTCCCTCTCTCACGCAAAATAGGCGCTTGACGTCGATTTGCGGAGAAATGCCCGTTTATTATTATTATATTTTATTATTTAAGTCTTTAACACTATTTCACACGTTTCATCCCATAATTATAAACAAACTGCACTTAATCAACTTTAGTTTTTACCACAATCGCGATCAGAAGATAGCGCACGACCATTTGTTTCTCGCAGCAAAAACTTTCGCAACGCTCATTTAGTACTAGCGGACAGTGACGGATCGCCGGTTCGATTCTAAGCCGAGTTTTTCTGTAACTGCTATAGCTGGAACGTATGTTAACTTTATCTAGCTTGAATAAATTGTGTTAGAAATATTGCAGGTGAATGTTTTTGAAGCGCTTTTTTCGATGTGAAATTCAATGAAAAATATTTTATTAACGAACTATAGTGGTATTTAATAAGACTCCTTTCTTAATGAATTCTAGAGGCATATAATAAGTAAATCTTGATATTTGTAGTATCAACTATCAATACAGAGAAACTCGCTCAGAATTTCTTTCAAATCTGTATTTTACACAACATCATTCTAGGTTACTTTTATTTTTCAAAAATATGTCCAGTTGTTTTTTAGAGCTAAAATGTTCTATTTTTTTTTATAAAACTGGAGTGCCACTCCAAATTAAAATATTATACTCTAAGTTCTTACATTTAAAATATTTTCGTAGATCAAGAATATTTTAAAACAATAATATGACAATAAAAATTTAAACACTATCGGAATCCTATAGAATTTAATTGTGTAAGTCACCCATCGATAAAGTAACCGCTCATTAATTCACTTAACCCACAGATCGTTATCCGAGAAACTAGCTGTAAGCGTGTTAACATTGTAAATTGTTATTGTTAAAATAATAAACATTAAACATTACATAAAGATTTAAATCTATACTAATATTATAAAGCTGAAGAGTTTGTTTGTTTGTTTGCTTGCTTGTTTGTTTGAACGCGCTAATCTTAGGAACTACTGGTCCCATTTGAAAAATTATTTCCAGCCCATTTGTCGAGGAAGATTATATGCTATAATATATCATCACGTTAAGACCAACAGGAGTGGAGCAATGCGGGTAAAACCGCAGGGCACAGCTAGTAAATAATATTTCTATTACGGAACTTATAGGCCCTTTTATTGATGCTAAAAAATGTTCAGCAATACCACAATGTGTTCGAATAATGATAAGAATTACCAGTGAATTTTAACCCGACTAAAAAAAGTAGGAGGTTCTCAATTCGACTGCATTTTTTTATTCAATGGACGGTCAAAACACATCTATAAAAGTTACAGGCTATGTCAATTGCAGTTAATTTTAATTCAACTTATTTCAAACGTACACAATGCTGAAGATCACTACTACTTTTAGAAAGAAAATGTAGCAGGGCACAGAACGTATATAATAATAAATTCTTTATTACACACCAAATAAGATAACAGAGAAGAAAGCAGAACATAGGAACATTATACAAAAGGCGGCCTTATCACTTACAAGTGATATCTACTAGACAACCTGTGACATTGGAAAATGCTGGAAGATTACCTACATTTTTGAAGTGTGTGCAAAAGAGCACTTTATTTTTAAAATATTATGTATATTTTAATCAATACAACAACTAATTATATACGCCATGTCACAGTCTCTCAGTGAGCTAATGCGATGATAATTTTGCCGCGGCACGCATCTCACCCGCTCGCTTGCATTAGAAGTGGTAATCACGTAGCTGCGTCATTAGATACCTTTGAAGGGTGCAATAATATGAGCTAATTAACTAACTTTTGTATAATTTGGAAGTCCAATAGCTGGTTAGCCGATTGTGTCCTTGATAAAAACAAAAAAATACCTATACGAACTATCACTCTAGACAAATGGCAGGAACGCTAAAGAATAGAATCCGCTGTTCAATCTAATTTCGGCTGCATGAGAATTTTCATCATTGTCGTCGGCGCAGTTTGTAGTGTGAACGAAACATTAGCAAAACGTTATATGCTTATGTCAATTAGTATCGATAACGCATTTTATTCAGCGTTTTTGCCATTTGTGTAGAGGCTCAGTATAGTGTCTGCTGGTAATGTGAACAAGTGTAGTGTTATGTTGAGTTCATAACAATACTTAAACTTAAAATCCTCCTTAGAAAAAAATAGAGTATAACGATTTCTGTAGGTAACTGAATAAAATGAATACCTACACCTACACTACTAAAGTTTGAATATTATAGATTCATTTCCAAAGTAAAATCCACGTTTTTTGCTGATAATTCAGTTTATGACTCTTTAAAAAAAAATAATAATTTCCTGCCCATTTCATCAATCACAATTTATTTTTTACTGATACTAAAATTATTAACATACTTAACGACATTTACTTATGCACTATAATAATGATGTAAACATTACGAAACTAATATATAACACCAGTTATCTAATAAACCAGGATACTTAGTAACAAAACAGTATTCTAGATAGGTCATATACCTTCCTGGTTTATAGCCAACGCCCTACAATAAACTGTAACAGCTTGGTTTTATATGTACTGTAAAGCCTCTATAAAGATATAACCGTTGTTTATAGATGAATAAAAAGCATTTTAGCGAAGGGATTTGTTTTGATTTACATAAACTTTTTTCTAATCTTTGCAGGACAGTTTAAGTATAATGTTTAAATTTGTGTTAGAATCTTTTACAATACAACCATACAGTACATATTACACTTCTATAAGTAAAAAGGTATTTTACATATATTACAAGTAAAATATCGTTAATCACTACATAGTATATGTATACTTAAATCTTTAAAACTACGGAAAGGATTTTGATACGTTTTTTCTATATGCAGAGTGATTCTCGAGGAAGGTTTTAGCATGTAGTTTATTAGGTTTTACACAAAGCGGGCGAAGCCGCAGGCGGAAAGCTAGTCTTATAACATTTTAACAAAAAGTTTATAAAGTATCTTTATATTAAAGTTATACATACAAAATTGGAGTTTGTTAAAAGTAGTAATATACTTTAGATTCTACATCGTTTTGCGTATCTAAATATATCTATAATATAAAAATGAATCGCAAAATGTGTTGGTAAGCGCATAACTCGAGAACGGCTGAACCGATTTCGATAATTCTTTTTTAATTATATTCCTTGAAGTACGAGGATGGTTCTTATGGAGAGAAAACGTAAACATGTACCACGGGCGAAGCCGGGGCGGACCGCTAGTATTTTAATAAATTAATTAAAAGTGTAATACTATTTTATTGATCCGGTTATATAAGAGTTAAATGAACCATAACAAGAGGAGTGGGCTCTATCTTTAGTTAGAGAAATATAATATATTATTTTAGTGTTTAGAATATATTACATATTTACCAATAACATAATATTATTATGTTTAACTATTGTCTAGTTTCGATATTACAAGCTTTAGATACTTTGAGGCTGAATCAAAATTCTATAATATCATCTGGATGAATACTTGTTTCAATAATTAAAAGTTCATTCACTTATTTTAAAAGTCACTTATTTCAAGTTTTTATCTTCTTGTCTCAAAACTCTATTAACTATAAATCTATATATATACATATATATAAAAATGAAACCCGTTTTCCTTGGTCACGGCCACGCGTGAACGGGTGGACCGATTTCGATAATTCTTTTTTTATTATATTCCTTGAAGTACGAGGATGGTTCTTATGTAAAGAAAACGTAAATATGTACCACGGGCGAAGCCGGGGCGGACCGCTAGTTTTTTTATAAGAAGAAGATGTTTTTGTCTTAAAACTCTATTTACTATAAACTGTATACTTATATTCATTACTTAATAACTTAATTGAGAGATTACTTAACAATGCAAGTATTATTCTTAAGTTATTATAATTAGGGCGCGAAAGTAAGCCTTAGAAACGGTCTCGGTTCTTTCTAATACCCTCCTTACATCGTACTCCAAAATGCCTTTGAATTATATAAGGGAGTGTTCATAATGTACCTCGGAAATAAGTGTGATGTCATAGTTTGTGACTACTGTGTAATTATAATACATGGGTTTACTAATTGATATTAATATAGTTCAACACAGGCAATAATAAATTATTTTTACTATCTCCACGAAAAATAAAACTCAAGACAATCATACCTACCCTATAAATCGCGAAAGCATTCAAAACTACACAAAAAGTTCAAAAAAATCAGTTTAAAATATTATAAAAAAGTTACCACGTATGTTTGTTTGTTCGCGATATAAACAATGCAAGCGGAGCCGTAGGCGTAAAAAAAATGCAAAATTAACTATGGAGTTTCTTGCTTACAATAATTCTTTGTAGAAATTTTCCGAACCGGTGGTAATAAATAATAATATCGAAATCATTGTCTTTTGACCATTTGAAAGCGCTTCTAAAATAAATTTATAATTGAATTAAAAAAGTTTTGAGTTTGACATAATATAGATAGATTACAACAATTAATATTGTAAAAGGCCAGTATGAACGCGGCCGTAGTTCCTCGAAATAGGATAGCTCTCAAGGGCCCCAACAATTAATTGTCTTTTGTCACAGCCCTGTAGGTGTATAATCTAATGGACTTATGGTTGACAGTTCACTCTTACACCCCTTATTTTATATTACAACCCTGTATGTAGAGTACATGGTGAAATCATGGTGCAAATATGTTATGTATTATTTTGTTAAATTAGGGCTAATTTTTCAATACTTGGTTAAAACTTATTCATCGAATAACGTATTAAACTACTATTTCAAAAATGTATTCTAATTTTATTAGTATTTAGTATTTGATAGTTTTTATGTGACATTTTAATATGTTCGTGTACCTAATACTTTATTGGACGGATAAATTTTAACCAAGGATTGAAAAATCGGCCCTAAATGTATATGTAACTTAGCCAAGAAGTAATCAATGGACTCTCAATAATTAATTATTTATTGAATTTGAAATTACTGAAATATAAAATACTTGATAAGAAGGCAGTAGCTTTTTATTTTATTTTACTGCAGTTGTTTTTTTAATCGTTTAATAAATGTACAGTATAAATCTGATTTGTATGGACAATAGTTATCTAGTTCAAAATTACAGATAATAAATATTAATTAATAACCCATAACACATATAATACAAGATCATATAACTAAATAATGGACCTCTTTACTATCTCAGGGGAGATTTTGGTCAATCCGTCGCGTTTTGTCAACCCTCTGTAGAAGCACAATTACGGGATTAATGTAGGTAAGGTAATACTATATTACGTATTTAAGAAAACCGATAGTTATATCCGTATAATCTCTGTAAAAGGCTAATATATAAAACGCAATGGTTACCGATTGATCTATCACCGCATAGCCGAAACTATTAGACCGATCGCGCCGAAATTTGGCATTCAGATAATAAAAAAATAATAAATAATAAAAATCTTTAACCACTATGATAATTCACTGTCTTGGTTGATCCGTTGGTGCAAGTGTGTTGTCAAAAGTTCTGAACGTTAAAATTCATTAATAATTGTTTATCTAAAGTTAACCTGCAGTGACTATGGAATTTTATGGCTTGAAATTGTGTTCCATCTAATGGTAAAATAAACTGCATCATCTGCCGTCTACAAAGTGCCATTATCATCATATAAATATCAAACCGTAAGAATTTTTTACATTAAGAGTCCTAATACAAAATTGCGCTGGACGAAAGCTAGTATTTTTACGTTTGAACGCGATCATCGTGTAGTCGAGTAGCAAAGGCTGAAAGCGCTCAAAGTGGAAACATTATAGGACCTTATTATCTCGTTATCGTCTACTCCACCAATTCTAATCTAGTATCGTGGGCTTCCCGACTACTACGCGCGGGAAAAACGTACTTTAGTAATTTTGTGTCTGACGGAGCAGCGCAACACGTCCTACTCCCTAAAGCGCGGAGCGCGGTCTGCCGTAACAGCGTTTGCGCTCCCGTATATAATCGAAAATTCTAGAGAACTTTAAAATATTCCATTACTTTCATAAATCATATAATATGTATTTTTTTGATTGCAAATTTTTAAGCATAAATCTATCATTTAATGTGTATTTTTTATTTATTTTTTACTCTGTTGTATGTTTTAGAAATTCGACGCCAAATACACATAAAATTTCATCAAAGTAAGGCTATTTTAACTTAGATTTTCTTTGAATTTTTGAATAAAAGTACTTAAATTGCCTCGAACATATTTTAGGATGTCTCAGTGTCTTTACTGTTGTATATTTTATATGAAAACTTCTTCTTTTAAATTCCGTGTAAACTACAAAGACACGAACGTCCCGCATGGAAAAAATTGAAACACGCCTCAGGTTATTGGCTATTAAACAAACTGGACAATGAATATCAATAAATTGTCTCGAACATATTTTAGATATTGAATGAATCTTTAATTTAAGATAATAAAACACATTGTTACTAATTTAGTTTTGTTAAACGAGCGCCTAAAGAATTACAGAAACAAGTCAAAATCACTCTAAAATCGATATGGACTCTTAATCTACCCGATCGAGATTTACATCCACCTTTTCGAACTAAACGCGTAAGCGACACGTTCTGCACGGCGCTTAAGCTCTTTTAGCCACAACGCGAACGTTGGGACGTAAGGCGAAGTATCGTGAGCATTTATTACTGCGCAAACTCAACTGGATTAATATACACACCGAATGTACTTTTATATGGGAGCATTTATTGCAGTGCTTTTTTATTAGTATTAAATGTTATAAAAAATAATAATTATTATATTTATTTTTGCTTTAAATTGTGAAAGCAATTAAGATAAATAAAATTATAACTATGTATGGATCTGAATTGGAATGGGGATGCTGCTCCTTAATTGATAAAAATGAAGAATTTATACAATGTCATAAATGCAAAAAAGCTTTCCATTGTAAATGTATGAACTTGGATTCGACGTGTGAACCAACAGCGTGGTTATGTCCGATTTGCGTCTCTCAGACACCTAAAACTAAAAACAACGATAATACACCCGTTCGTTTTAATCCGAACATAACGGTTCGTGGCAGTAAGAGACAAGCTTTACAATCACCTCCGGGAATGTTATCAACAATGACTGAGGACGGTGTACGTACTATCATACAGGAGGTAATAGAAAACCAATTTGAGTCTCTGATCGGAAAATTCACAGTTGCCATGAAAGAAATTTTAAATTGCGAGCTAAAATCGATGCGCGAGGAGATTAAGGACATTAGAGATTCCGTCAGTTTTATGAGCCTTCAATATGAGGATATCGTGAAAGACAGAAAAGAAGACCAAGCGTTAATCAAGAAACTACAGGAACAAAATGATGTCTTGTCAGCGACCTTGAAAGATGTAACATCACGTCTTAATAATTTAGAACAACAGGCTCGGGCCAACAATATTGAGATTCAGTGTGTTCCCCAAAAGAAAAATGAAAATCTTATTGATATTGTTAAACAAATAGGGAAAGTCATAAAAAATGATGTTAAAGAAGAAGACGTATCCCATTGCACGCGTGTGATGAAGTCCAACGGTTCTAGTAACCGTCCTAAATCTATAATCGTCCAGTTCTGTACACCTAAACGCCGTGATTCGTTTCTTGCAGCTTCAATTGATTTCAATCGGTCTAAAACTGTTACCGAAAAACTTAATACATCATACTTGGGTGTTGATGGGGTTAAATCTCCAATATATATCACAGAACATCTGAGTCCCACTAATAAAGCTTTGCATGCAGCAACTCGCATTAAAGCAAAAGAAAAAGGGTATAAACATGTTTGGGTCAGAGGGGGTCGTATTTACGTGAGGAAAACTGACTTTACTGAGTACATATTCTTAATGAGAGACATGAACTCGTTGAATAAAATAGTTTGATTGTAGGACTTTAATTTAAGCTAGCTATATTTATTGTTAATAAATACTAAAATTCAATTACTTTAGGATATACTACCAGAATACTCGTGGCTTAAGATCAAAATGTGAAGATTTTTATCGTAATTTGTGTAATTCTAAGTATGATGCAATTGTTTTAACAGAGACTTGGCTCAATGAGGATATTGTTAACAGCGAACTTTTTGACGACAAATATTTTGTTTTCAGGCGTGATAGGACTCTTTCTAAATTCAATCATAAAAGTAAAGGTGGTGGCGTTCTGATTGCAGTCTCTAAAAGGTTCGCTGTTAGTGAACTAGTAACTTTTAACCCTAGAGTAGTCGCGCCTTCTCGTGAAACGCGAGTGATCGCGTAGGGAGCATTTTGCCGCCCGTACTTAATACGTTTTTTTTTTGTTAATATGAATCATATGCATTTGTAATTATGTTTTAAAGATAAAATAAAACACCAACTATAAGAACAAGAATCATTTATTAAACTTTTTTAATTAGAAATTAGAAAACAATGCATGATTGAATGAATTAGAAAATCTTAGGTAATTATTTTAGTATTTTTGGAACTTCCTCATTATTATTTAAATAAAAAATATAAAAATAGAACTTAAGATCTAAATCATTCGTTTTCCTCATTTACAGCATGTATTTCATCAAAACAATGCTGGCACATATATATGCAATGCTCATTGCACAGTAATTTTGCACATCTATTGCACCCTTTTTTTGTCCTTCTATTTTTCTTCGATGGACATACTGCGCATATTCCTTCTCGAACTGAGGGTATATTTTGATGTTCCGGTGGCACAAATCGAGCGATTTGGTTCCTCAGATCCTTCTGTAAAGTAATCACGCCGGATCGTCTAACGATATGTGGTCTAATCATAGCCATGGCAATTTCTATCGCAAAAATACAAAAACATAAGGCCCAATAATTAATTAAAACAAAGTAAAATTAATATCATACCATATTACCATTAAAATAATACTATACGCAATGAAAACAAATAATATTTCAACATTAGTAAAAACTAAGATCCACAAACTTTACTTACGTGAGTAGTCGCGCGGTGAGCAATTTGCCGCCAAACGCGACACAGCCCCAATAACCTTTGTCTCCTGCGGTCATCCGCGCACTGATTTAATTCTTATTTCTAAAACAAGAAGGCGAGGGACGGGGGGGCAGCTACACGAACGCTTGACCATGACAATTGCATAGTGTACAAAATAAGACGAAAATTGTGCCGCGGGCGGCAAAATGCTCATAGCGCGAGCACTCTAGGGTTAAAAGTGACTGTGAGGACCTATAGGTTTCAATTAACCCGCGAGCACTCGCGCTATGAGCATTTTGCTCACAGTAAATTTAAAACACGCGCCATTTTGTCAAAATTATTCGTACGTACATCGTTCATTTGGTAGCTGAGTTTTGTTCCGTCCCCAACCCCTGCATGCAGTTCACTTCTCGACAGTGTGCGCCAGTCACTTGGACGAGGTGGTTTGTTGCGCCGTGTACCATCAGGCGGCGTTTTGCTCATCGCGCGGGTATCGACGCAAGTACTTTTTTTACTCATGACTTTATTTTTTTTTCATCTTAGCGACAGTTTTACTGCTAATTTTATGTAATATTATGATTTTACATTACTGAAATAGTAATCTATTATGTATTTCTATTATAGATGGAACGTGATCGAAGGGATGAACAAATTTTATTTTATTTTAGACCAAAACTTAGTAGTATCTTTGGTTTTCATAAGAGCAAGGTTCTGGTGTCTTACGTACCAAACAAAAATAGTAAAAAAAATGTTCTTATGATAAGTACACTTCATAACGACGACCGAATCGATCCAACAACTGGAACTACCGCGAAACCAGAAATTATCACCTTTTATAATAAAATGAAAGGAGGTGTTGATGTTGTGGATCGACTAAAAGAAGAGTATTCTGTGGCAAGAGTGGCATGTAGATGGCCGCTGAGATTATTTTTCACGATCCTAAACATAGCCGGAAATCGGAATCAACAGTCAAACCATTTACAAAGAAAATACGGGTATAATCATCAAGCGCAGAGACTACTTGAAGCAACTAGCTTTTCAACTAACACAGCCACATATCCAAAGAAGAAGCACCTTCCAAAATATTTCATATCCTCTTCAGCAAGTGTTAAAACGTTTTTTACCACAATCTGAGTTACCAGAAGAAGAAAAACCAACTGGTATCTGCGCGGTTTGCCCAAGACGCAAAAATCGCAAGACCAAAAAGAGCTGCATTTACTGCCAAAAATTTTTATGTACCGAGCATAGTCGTACAGTATGTGATATGTGTAAAGCTCGCGTATACGACGAAGATTAGTTATTTATATTCAGTTAAGTTATTTTTTGAAAAGTTTTTTTTTGTCTAATTTTTTCCGTAAGACTGCCTTACAAGACTGGCAAATTAGTGTCTATGATTGTTAATTAAAATAAAAAAGATTAATATTGTTAACTCTTTGAATATATATTTTGTAGAATAAATAATGTGTATTTTATTGAATAAAATATTTTTTTATTGATATTTTTTGGTAAAACATGCATTTATTGACATTCATAAACGTGAGCAAAATGCTCTACACGCGAGTGCTGATGTAATTTCTTGAGGCGCGAGTGCTGGCGGGTTAAAATTGGGTCTACATTAAAAATTACAGTTTGTGTAGTATATTTACCGCCCCCTGTTCAAAAACCGGTTGTCGACCATTTTATGGATAATTTTAACTCTGTTACCGAAAGATTAAAAAACGAGCATATAATTCTATTTGGGGATTTCAATATGAGTTGTGTAGACTGGCCTCACTTAAATGGCGAAGTAGGTTCCCTTTCTCAAACTTATCCTAAATTATACCAAGATTTCATAGATTTTACATATATGAATAATTTAAAACAGTGTAATTATGTTCGTAACGTAAATAACAAATTGTTGGACTTGATTTTTGTTGATTTACTTATTTGTCGTGTATCAAAAGCTACTGATTGTTTGTGTAAAATTGATCCCTACCATCCCCCACTAGATGTTGCACTGAATTTGGATTTGGATACCAATTTAGAACCGAACAAATCTGTCAGATTTAATTTTAAAGTGGCAGATTATAATAATATCAATACGGAGCTAGGATTGATTAACTGGAATGAAGTATTTAATGATCTCCGGGATCCAAATTTAATGGTTGATATTCTGTATGATCATATTGATAGTTTGATTAAAAAGTTCGTCCCTACAATATTTAACAAAAGACGTAATAAGCCACCGTGGTTTAATAAAACACTAGAGAGATGTATTCGGGAGAAAAACAAGTACATAAAAAAATTTAACCTTTATGGAAACCCCATGGATAAAATAGCCCTTCGTTTGTGCAGTAAGCGTTGTGAGAGATTGTCCAAGCAATGTTATGAACGGTATATTAATAACATGGAACGTAAAATTAAGGAACAACCTAAGCACTTTTGGTCGTATATAAAGGCTAAAAGAAACGGATCTAGTACCTATCCAAAATGTATGTCAAATGGGGAGACTTCAGCGTCAAGCGGAGTAGATATTTGCAACTTATTTGGCTCCTATTTTCACTCTGTTTACAGCCCCATTAATAATTCTTCCAATGAAATTATATCGTCAACAAATTTAAATATTATAAAAAATAGCTCTGATAGTTTCCCTTCTTTGCATATCGATAAAGATGCTATAATTACCTCGCTTAAAAAACTTGATATTTCGAAAGGGTCTGGATCTGATAATATACCCCCCATTTTTCTTAGAAATTGTGCTAACCAATTGGCTATTCCTCTATACAAAATATTTAATCTTTCACTTATCACTGGAATATTCCCTGATAAGTGGAAGTTAGCTAAGGTTGTTCCCATCCATAAATCTAACGCCAAAGAAAATGTATGCAACTATAGGCCCATTGCAATTCTTTCTTCAGTCGCAAAAGTTTTTGAAAGCTTAGTTTGCCCCAAGGTTCAAAGCTACTTTAAAAAATATGTATCCGATTACCAACACGGTTTCACTTCTGACAGGTCTACTTGTTCTAACTTGGTTCTGTTCATTGAAAACACCATCGATTCTGTGGATGGTAATGGGCAGGTTGATGTCGTATATACCGACTTTTGCAAAGCGTTTGACAAGGTCTCACATAGTGCACTTAATCGCAAACTAACTACCTATGGTTTTACAGGACAATTTCTTAAATGGCTAAACTCATATTTAGTAAATAGGTATTTTTATGTTGTTGTTGATGGCTATAAATCTAATATATTTGATATAACATCAGGCGTGCCACAAGGTTCACACCTAGGGCCCATTCTATTTAACATTTTCATAAATGATCTGCCAAATTGTTTCCTCAACTCGACTCCTTACATGTTTGCCGATGATCTTAAGTTGACAATGAGGATAGATAATATTAATGATGCTTTGTTATTACAAGATGATGTCAATAATTTGGTCACTTGGTGTAAAAGCAATGGTATGGAGCTCAATATTAAAAAATGTTCACAGATTACATTCACACGTAAAGTCAATCCAATCATCTACAATTACACAATGAATGGCTCACATTTGCAAGTTGAGAAATCTATCCGAGACTTAGGGGTAATTATTGATAAAAAGTTAACTTTTATTCCTCATATAGATTCAGTAATTAAAAGAGCTTCAAAATCTTTGGGATTCATTATAAGAAACACCAAATCGTTTCGAAAGGCAGAAACCAAGATCATGCTATTCAATACTCTAGTGCGTAGTGTACTGGAGTATTGTGTTATTGCGTGGAGACCTCACTATGCAGTGCACAGTCTCAGAATAGAGCGTATACAAAAGAGATTTCTCAATCATCTTGCTTATTCTGCAGGTAAAGCTAAAGAATTGAAAAGTTACGATCGTCGCTTAACCCACTTCAAAATTAAAAATTTAGATAATAGAAGGAATGCATTAGATCTACTATATTTATTTAAAATTTTAAACGGTCATATAAACTGTTCGGCGTTGCTATCAAAATTCAAATTTAAAGTTCCTTTCACATATCCCAGAAATCCCGTTAACCTTTTATCTTCCCCCTTACGTAAGACTGTCCTTGGTTCCTGCTCTCCAATTCCCAGACTCTGTAGACTTTACAACAAATATTCTAAAGATATTGATATATTTTCCCTTAGTCTAAGTAAATTTAAGTTCCTGGTTCATCAAAAAACATATTAGGTTTTTTTATTGTAAAACATATTAGATTTTTTGTATTGTATTTAGATGTATTAGTAGTTTTTTTTTTTCTGTATAAAGTTGTTTTAACTTTCAAAGTCTAAATTTTATTCGTGAATGTGGTGTTTACCTATCTAAAATTGTACACTTAGCTTTAAGTTTAATTTTATGTATATTTGTCAATTTGTGTAACAATTTCTGGTAAACCTTAAATAAATAAATAAATAAATAAATAATAGGTATCCGCTAAGAAAGGATTTTAGAAATTGGTCCCATGAAAATTATTAACATCTTGGACCACGCGGGCGAAGCTGCGGGACACAGCTAGCCATAATACTTAAATATGTATAAAAAGCTACGCTAGAAGCATTAAAACTAAGCTATTCTTAATTCTTTATATAATCAGCTTTCTGCTAGTAAAAGTCATATTAAAACCAGTTACACATTACAATTAGGTAAGTTTTAAATGTTGTACCTACTATAAATCGATACCACATGTTTTTTACAATAAATCTTCACATATCTTTGTTCTTGTAACTAAAAACACCAGTTACCTATCGCAAAACAAATTAGAACGGAAAAATCTAGGCGACAAAAGCTGGACGGAACCGCGAATGTAATAGTTATGAAGCTATTTCATATTCACGTGGAAATTCCGAAACTAGGAGTTTGTGTGAAAATGTTCGTGCAAATTTCTGAGCATAGTTCTCTGACCATGCGTTGCGTGTTATAAACTATGGAATTGTAAAAGAGTAATAGAATTGAAAAGAATGAATAGACTAAATCTATACTAATCTATACTATAATATTATAAAAGAGGAAAGGTTTGTAATTATGTATGTATGGTTTTCACGCATAAACTACTGGACCGATTTCAATGAAATTTAGCACACATATAGAGGGTAACTTGGATTAACACATAGGCTAGGTTTTATCCCGGAAATCCCACGGGAACGGTAGATATGCAGGTTTTTCTTTGAAAACGCGGGCGAAGCCGTGGGCGGAAAGCTAGTAAAGTTATATTGAGAGTATAAGTTTACATGTTTTATACCAAAATTAATGTGTTAGTTTTAAAAAATGATAGAAAAATGTATGTCTTGGGATCGATTCGATTTTGATTAGTACTTCTCTCCTAGAAAAAAATATTTGTTAAACTTCATGGTAATTTGAATGGAGTTGAAAATATTTACATTATTTTTTTATATTTGGTACTATATATAGATAAGCACGGTGTACGATTTTAAATTTCCAATTCTAGTAGTGTACTGTGTAGTATGTGATTTGGTATGATAGTCAGTCATTAAATTTAGTGCAAAGGAAATTTTAAATCTTTAGATGGAACACAGATTAAAGGTATAAAATCTAAACGTTGTTCTATATAGAGGTGAAATTAACTACACTTTTTGTCTACAAGTTAGTCTTTCTTTTGTTAGATGAGCTCTATATTCAGAGTCAAAAAGAGCAACCAAACACAACAAGCAAGTTCCATAACAAAAACTTTCAATTAAAAACATAATCCATTTACACCTTTTCGAAACACGGCATACAAATAGCGATCATTTTTACCAGCTTTCCATATCATTTGATGCGACCCTTTCAATGGCGTAGCGTATTATGGGTTTGCCTTACAACCGTAACTGGGTCAGCCGGGGTAAAAACATAGTAGTATAAAGAGAGAAGTAAGTTATCTTCATCGTACATCGCGCCGTTTGTATGTACGAGGAGCGCTTGGCCACGCCCCCCGTTCATGTACGTACGAACGCACACAACGCCGCTCGGTTCCTACTCAGGGACTGGTCTCGAAAGGGCTTCGCCATGCCATTGCTGTGAGCGGTCGGTGTTTGTTTATACAATTATTTAAAAATATCAATTTGACAAGTGACAACCCTGCGTCTCGCGAGTTTTGGTACCGTGCGCTCCAAAACGCCGGGAGTAGGCCTACTTCTCTCTTTATACTATGGCAACAGTGCCTGAATATGCAATTTAAAAAGAATATTTTAGTTGCAACTTGCGAACACAATTTATTTCGAGGGGTAACGCTTGATGTGTTATTCAATTCATTATTTTTATGTTTTTAATCTCGCATCTCTTGTATTTTGATATTGTTTTGTTTTAAATTTGTGTTTTAATTTAATTGTGTACTTGGTATTTTGTAGTTCACCTTAATGACGTATTTATTATTACGACTAGTATTATAAAAGAGTAAAATATGTGTATTGCAACCTTTTACGCTAACTACTACGGCATGACGAATTTTAATAAACTTTACTTAGAGATAGATAAATACTTTACTGGACTAGGCTATTTTAATCTCGTTACAAAACATGTCTTACTTTTCTGTAACAATCTATTCGCTTTCATGGAAAGTAAAAAAGAAGTTATCTATCCTGTAGGAAAATCCTATAGGAAAACTGCATTATTCAGAGAAATAACTAACATAATATTCGTCAAAAACGCAATCAGCAACAGTTTTGAATAGTCTACTTTATTATGATTATATCCCAACGTTATATCCGTACCTGTCTTTTGTTTCAAAATATGATGTTGAAAGAAGAAAGAAAGAAAGAAATTTATTGTCATTTTTAAAACAACTACACGATAGACCACACATAAATAAACAACAAATAATAATTGATTATGTTGCATTACTTTCTTCAACTGAGATTTCAAATTTCAATAAACATAAAATTACTACTACCAATTGATACCTTTTCGAATTTATATATGTACATCTTAATCTTAATCTTAATATATATAAATCTCGTGTCACAATGTTTGTCCTCAATGGACTCCTAAACCACTTAACCGATTATAATAAAATTCGCACACCATGTGCAGTTCGATCCAACTTGAGAGATAGGATAGTTTAAACATGTAGGTACCACGGGCGAAGCCGGGGCGGACCGCTAGTTGAAATATAAACATACAGTTTATTAACTGCTGATTTGAAGTAAATATAAAATATGTAATATGTAACCCGTTTCATATTCTAGGCATCGCCATATGGTGGACGTTCCATGTACCCGGACTAAGCGGTTCGATTCCACGTTTTTTATCCGAACCGCGAGGGACTGGAACATGCTTCCTGAATCTGTGTTCCCCGACGAGTACAATATGGGGGTCTTCAAGCGTAGAGTGAACAGGTACCTTCTAGGGAAGCGCGTTCCATCTTAGACCACATCTCAGCTTAACATCAGGCGAGATTGTGGTCAAGCGCTTCCCTATCATCAATAAAAAAAAAAAAAAAAAATATACATAGTGCCAAAAAACCTGCATTTTCTTTTCAAAGTCGCTTTTCAAACACCTCGTTTTTTTCTATACGATGGAAGCTTTAAGCTCCCAAAACTCCATGTAAATATGACCTATTTTCCCAAGAAACCGATACCGACAAAATAAAAAGTTCTCTATGACCGCATTACAGTTCATGTAATAATAAGGACCACATTGCAGTGAATTATCGCGTTTCCATTTGTTTATGTACAAATAATAGAAATACTCAGACAAAGCTTAAACTTATTATTTGGCAACGGAATATAGTTTACGAGAGTGGAAATTAATTTCAAGATCGCGTTAAAAATTATTGGTACAAATTGTTTTCATTGTTTTGTGAATGAAATTGTAATTTCACTTTATTGAAATCGGTTTGAGTAAATTTTCTTGCAATTTTTCGTATTATAAATAAGTATTCAACTTTATTTTGAGATCTTATTCAAAAACTGCAAAATATTTATTGACAGCACTTTTGCTTCGACACTTTATTTTCAATATATTTTTTAGAATTGTTTAGCCTTATTTTTCTAAGTATAATATTTCTGTGTGCTTTATATTTAGGTATTTTTTTGTGTGACGTGTATGTTTGTTTATTGATATCTTTATTATTTACTGTCTTCTTTAACAGCATTTTATTTGAATTCTATATAAACAACAAAATTAAACATCGAGTATTCGAGAAGAAAACATACGAATTGAGAAAAGGTCCATTATCCACAGTAGTTCAATTCTCACGCTTCGCTTGTCCCATGATTTACTTTATGTTGTTTTGTATAGAAAATACTTGGAACGAAGTTATGCAATTGCTCACGGAACTTGGCTGTTTATAATTTTCACCTGCCCATATAATATCTAGTATTGTATTCGATGGGTTTTTAGAAATTGAATAGATTAAATATGATTTATTTATGTTGTTATTT
Source organism: Colias nastes (assembly GCA_907164665.1). Classification (NCBI taxonomy): domain Eukaryota; kingdom Metazoa; phylum Arthropoda; class Insecta; order Lepidoptera; family Pieridae; genus Colias; species Colias nastes. The sequence goes on along the minus strand of CAJQZM010024352.1, from coordinate 4,252 downwards.
TTCTTTAGACTGCCCGTTGTAGATCTACAAATTGGCATCAAATTAATGTTAAGTAAATTTTAAATATTGTACAAGTTTATTTTAATTCTACATCCTCGTGGATAGGCTGCAACGGCCGCATATTTTTGGATGAGTTTTTTCATAAAGATAATCTCTAAGCGCAGTTTTGGCCCAAAAATGTAATAAATATTTTCCTTCATAAAAGTCTTAATATTTGAAATGTCAATATTTAAGTATTCATTATAATTTATGTTCCAACGTAAAATAATGTGGGAAATGAGGGATAATAAGATTAATGAGCAAACACGGTTTCTCATAATTACGAGCAGTTAAAGCTTTATTATGGCATGATAATATATTATAACACTAGCGGTCCCCCCCGGCTTCGCCCGTGGTACCTACATGTTTAAACTATCCTATCTCTCAAGTTGGATCGAACTGCACATGGTGTGCGAATTTTATTATAATCGGTTAAGTGGTTTAGGAGTCCATTGAGGACAAACATTGTGACACGAGATTTATATATATATTTTTTTTATTATTATATATTATATTAAGATTTGAACAATTATTGTTCGTATAATAGGTACTTTTACTTTAACAGCCATTTTTTGGGAAGACAGGGTAGAACGGGACTCTATTACTAAGCCTCCGCTGTCTGCCTGTCTGTCTCCAGGCTGTATCTCATAAACCGTGATAGCTACAAATCTGAAATTTTCACAAATGATTTATTCCGTTGCCGCTGTAACCATACAATAAATGATTTTCTATTATAGATGATAGTACGGAACCCTTCGTGCGCGAGTCTGACTCGCACTTGGCCGGTTTTTTTTAACAAAATTATGAAATTATGTTATTCATTACGAATTTCGTATAAATACTGGATTTGACTTATTAATTTCTTTATTTGATGGCTTTTATAAATTTTTGGTTATTCTAGCTTATCTATAATAAGACTAATATAATATTATAAAGAGGAAAGGTTTGTATGTATGTATGTATGTATGGTTTTCACGCATAAACTACTGGACCGATTTTGATGAAATTTGGCACAGATAATCTTTAGACCCTGAGAAAGAACATAGGCTACCTTTTATTGCGAAATATGTACCACGGGCGAAGCCGGGGCGGACCGCTAGTCTAAAGTAATAACTACAACAAAATACCAAAGATTGCATTCCGGTTTTTAAAGTCTACACTATTGGACAAGTTTTGAAAATTCCTGTACCAATGATTAGGAACATTTTTTTGCTGAGAAACCTATATATTATTTTATTGATTTTTTTTTGGTATCCCAAGCACACAACAAGGGGCTATAATATAGTTTTCAGGGTATATAAAATAATTTTCAGGGTATTTTTATCCCACGGGAATAAACCTCTAAAGATATTTTATCCGTAATCCATCAACCAAGTTGAAGTTACATGTTTTCAAAGTTTTTGGTTTTTGGATATCGGTTTCTTCGCCATGATTAATTCTACTTAGAAAATACATATATTATGTAAAAACTAGACTAATATTAGAGTAATGGTGTTATGAAAATGTTAATTGAATTTTTTTGCTCTATCATAAGTCAAATCAAGTATTTTTAAAGCTTATGATTCTAATGTAAGTATAACTTAACTAGCGGTCCGCCCCGGCTTCGCCCGTGGTACCTACATGTTTACGTTTTTTTTCATAAGAACCATCCTCGTACTTCAAGGAATAGATTCCGCAGCGCACGCGATGACAGAATTTTTATTAAGGAATTTTTTACACCTTGGGTTACATTATTGCATTTTTGGTAAGGATCTCTAATTTTTTTTAAAATGCAATATAGCCTATGTTGCTCAGTGAAGATGCAGCTTTCTAATGGTGAAAGAATTTTTGAAATCGGTCCAGTAGTTTAAGCGTGAAAACCATACATACATAATTACAAACCTTTCCTCTTTATAATATTAGTATAGAAGTATAGATATAGATATTACTGTAAAGTTTCATCCAAATCAATAAAGTAGTTTCTTTGTGAAAGAGTACCTAACATACTCACAAAATTTCACATTTTTAATATTAGTAGGATAATTCTATCTATTGAACTGTACTGGACTCTCCAGTTTGAAGTTTACATAATATTATGAACGTAGAACCTACGGGTCCAGGTTCGATTCCCGGTGAGTACTAATAATAAAAAAAAGTTTAAAAAGTTGATCAAACCTACTTACTTGCAAATAAAATTCGATCAATGAAATTGATGTTTTATATTGCCCAAGATATCCTATACACTACATACATATTATACTCGGCAAGGCATGTGTGTGTGTGTAGACAGACATAAATATTATACTCCGCAAGGAATTTGTGTGTGTGTGTAGGCACAAAAATAGACACAACCATTGTCTAAATTGCAAATTTACTACCATTTGACTTTTATTCGGCCAGAGATCGATGTATCCCAAAAAGACATTGGTTATAAGGAAAATCAAAAACGAGGAAAAGAATTTTGTTCGAAGATATTTTTCTCGGTTATCAGAAGCCATGTTTTCAATGTTACTGATCTGTATTTTATATGTATGTCAAGCTATTTGACAGTCATCTTATTGTAGCACGTGGTATGAGGAAAATTGTGGTGTATTGTAGATGGTGTTCATTCCCATTCATTCCTATATGGCTATAAAATAAATGTATAAGTATGAATTTGTCTATAACGACCTTGATAGTAACATATGAAATTTGTTTATTGACTTTTTAAATCAAAAAATTATTCCGCAAAAGGGTAAATTCATAAACTATTTTGTAAGAGCTTATGTTATTTTATTAAAACTACCACCGATTCGCTATATTTTATTTTTTCTTCTACAAACAGTTTCAACATTCTTGTTAGAATTTGTTTTTAAAGTGAAACTTTTATTACATCGTCTCAAACTTTTTGGTCTGTGTAGCGCATGTCGCGTGTATCGCGGCTGCCGAGTAGGTATACCTACTCGGCACGCGACATGCGCTACACAAAGCAGTGTTCGGAACCGTTCGAACAGTTTCACTTTTACCGTGGTTTCATAAAACCACACCCTTGGATATGTCGCCATGACCTCACCTTCACCGAGTAGGCCAAGTAGGTAGACCATACCTATTACCGAGTAGACCAAGTAGACTGCACCTTCGAGTAGACCAAACCTATTACCGAGTAGACGAAGTAGACCGCTCCTTCGAGTAGACCAAACCTATTACCGAGTAGACCAATTAGACCGCACCTTCGAGTAGACCATACCTATTACCGAGTAGACCAAGTAGACCGCACCTTCGAGTAGACCAAACCTATTA
>CAJQZM010024346.1:445-17032 GCA_907164665.1 Colias nastes | reverse complement strand
AAAAAAATCGGCAAATCAGCGCCGAACGCTCGAATTTGCCCGACAGACAGCACCTTTTTGACGCGGCGCGCCGCGACAGCTGAGGGGTTAATGGATGTTATTATACATATAAACCTTCCTCTTGAATCACTCTATCTATTAAAAAAAACCGCATCAAAATCCGTTGCGTAGTTTCAAAGATTTAAGCGTACAAAGGGACATAGGGACAGAGAAAGCGACTTTGTTTTATACTATGTAGTGATATGTTCAGAAAATTTTCTTTATCTGTGCTATAAAACAGCTAACATGTGTTATAAAACTTTGTAAAGTTCTTTAATATGTAATGAAAATCCGCTTTACATTAAGTTTATTTCAGAGATAGTCCAAAAAAACTGTTTCAAAAGTTTCAACGACCAACATTTTTCAACGACTAAAGATTCAAAACTTTTCAACGACCGCATCAATTTTTTGTTGCGGTCGTTGAAAAAGACACTTGCTAATGCATATAAATGTATTGCCAATTCTTTCTATTATTTTAACTTTTTTATATTGCATTGTTATTATTCATTCAACAGGCTTGCTATTGCGACGAGCCGCGCGACAGAAACTGCATACGCGGGGCCCTGAACGTGTCTGCATGTCGGTTTGGAGCCCCGGCTTTTGTCACTCGACCGCATTTCCTAGACATGGACCCGTATTACCCTAGCAAAATAGATGGATTAAGTCCTGAAAAGTAAGTATTTCTATGATTTTCTTGTTTACTCTTAATATGTATTGGTAGACTTATAATAAACTTACTTACTTACTTACTCCTGTGGCGCTGAAACCCCAAAGTGGGTCTTGGCCTCCGAGACGAGAACTCTCCACCTTCCCCGGTCCTGAGCGGTCTCTTGCCAATTGTCATTGGCTTGGAGCTTACTCAGGTCCCTCTCCACTTGATCGCGCCAGTGATACTTGGGTCGACCAACTGGCCGCCGGCCCGGCGGACGACCCAAGTATGCTCTCTTCATACCTCGCTCCTCACCCATTCGCTCTAAATGACCGAGCCAACGCAGGCGTCGTGCTTTTATTTCCCCAAGTATATTTGGCTCGGCCATGAGTTTTTCTAAATCGGCATTCTTTCGGACTTTCCAGCTTCCATCCTCTTGTTTGATAGGACCAAAGATCTTTATATAATAAACTGATTTCTGAAAAGTAATTACTAGTTTTATAAAGCAAGCTACTACATTCTTGTTATAATGCTAGGTCTATTAAATGGATTACATTATTAAAAGTAAGTTGTAGCTTTATTAACAACATATCATAAGTATGCCCTATTCTAAGGCCCTATTATTAATAAAGGTATTTATATTATGTATTGTGATGTAATATTTTACAGTTTCAACATTGAACACTTTCTGTCGTTATTTAAAATCACTATTCTTCCGGTCTTATAAAATATTAAAACACTTCCTCAGTCAACACCAAGGATATTATTTTATCATTTGCAATGGTAATTAATTTATAAAATATTTCAGGAAGCAAAACTTCAAAATGGCGATAGAAATGAATACAGGCATGCCTCTATCTATATCCGCGCAACTACAAGCCAACGCATTAGTCAGGCATATCCCAGGTATGAGGTTAGTATTATTTTAATTTATAAAGAGAGATTTTTTTTATTTTTTTTTTTAATAAATTAACTTGGCAAAGTGGTGGTTAGCTAACAGCTTTTTCATAATAATTTTCATATTATATAGGTATAAATGAAAAAAGGCAAGGCCATAAAGCTATGTAATTTCGAACGCACTAGATTCGATAATTATTTTTTGTGCTCATGTTATAATTAATATTAAATTCAAAAATAGCTTATTCATCCTCCAGCGAGGCGGGACTCGAACCCGCATCCTTTCACGCCAATCCGGGGCAGATGCTTGACCAACTCAGCCACTCGTGACCCGCCAGAGCAATCGAATTTATTCTATTCTTTCAGTTTTTTATGTGTATAAAGGACACACCGCGCGCCATCTATATATTTTTTTTATTATCAGCTTCATCTTTGTCTCTAGATCATAGTTTATTTATATATTTTACATCCTATGACGACCAGGTGGCTAGTAATAATTATTAATTATATATGAGTATACAGTTTACACTAATTACATCCTACTAATATTATAAATGCGAAAGTTTGTGAGGATGTGTGTGTGTGTATTTGTTACTCTTTCACGCAAATACTACTGAACCGATTACAATGAAATTTAGCACACATATAGAGGGTAACTTGGATTAACACATAGGATAGGTTTCATCCCGGAAATCCCACGGGAACGGGAACTATGCGGGTTTTTATTACAAAACGCGGGCGAAGCCGCGGGCGGAAAGTTTTTTTCCCCGAAAGTAAGCCATCCCTAAGTGTTTTGTTATTTTATGCAAGTTTTATTCAACTAAAAAAATATACATAAGACATACAATGCTAATAATCTATTTATATGGTAACATTCTTCAAAATCAATTCACTTCATATCGATTATAACATAGCATTACTAATAGTAGTAGGAACTAATTTCAGATTATCGAAATTCCATAAATGCCAAACGTATTAGGTGTTACTTAGTATCTAATCAGGTATATAATCTAATCTTTTCTCGGTTACATAGTTTTTAGGGTTCCACATGACATACTGCGGACGGCGAAAAAAATTAAGTCAATATATATTTTTTTTAATTCAACTCAACTTCTTTTTCTGTCATTCTTATCTATAAATAAACATTATATCTGTAAATAATCCTAATTATTAAAACTTTTTTTTATTAATATAACTTTTTTTTTTCATTTACAAATATTATCTCAAACTCACACTTCAGTAGTTACGAATACAGTTGTAGAGCATGAAATTTATCGCAATTTGCCCACACAAATTTTTGAATGTTCAATTTCCACCCTGGCCCCTGATATCTAAATTGTAAGATAAAATACTTATTGTATTAAGTACAATGTTTAAAAATATATTTCAATTTTTATTATAATATGTAGCACGTACGGGACTTTACGCTCGCTGCAAGTCGCACTTGGCCGTACATTATCTATGGTTATTTCGGTCCATGTTTTCATTTAGTCATGATATAAAAATATCACATTTTTAATTACTCATATTTCGCTTAAGATCTAAGAGTTCCGACGACATTTGGGTTCATTGTATATTGCATAATTATCGATATAAAAAGAGCCGCTATCTCTCTTATGAGGTCTAAATTTGTAAATAGTATCACTACATAGTATAAAACAAAGTCTGTCTGTCTGTCCCTATGTATACTTAGATCAATAGAACTACGTAATTAATTTTGATGCGGTTTTTAGAATAAAGAGGGTATCAAGAGGCAGGCATTTATAAATATTTTAGTACCTATACAATCTGTTAAGTTTTGTAGAACGCAGGCAAGCCGCAGGCGGAAAGCTAGTACCATCGCTAGTACTTGCATAATATGTAATAATTTTATTATTGTATCCTGTACTTGTATATTGATAAAGAAATAAAGTTATAATAAGTTTACATTATAGCCAAAAAATATACTTATTTATTTTTATAATAAATCTATACTAATATTATAAAGCTGAAGAGTTTGTTTGTTTGAACGCGCTAATCTCAAGAACTACTGGTCCGATTTGAAAAAATTTTTCGGTTTTGTATAGCCCATTTATCAAGGAAGGCTATAGGCATATATCATCACGTTAAGACCAACAGAGGCGGAGCGACGCGGGTGAAATCGCGAAGCGCAGCTAGTAAAATATATTTAGTGACCGCTATATTACCAAAAATAACGAAATATATCCGCACTGTGATACACGTGTCTCTTGATTTATTGTGTTATCTTGCTCTGGACATGTTTTGGCGTTTTACCGTTAATAGTGATAGTTTTATACTTTGGCAAGATAAGGTATATACCTAGAGGCATAAGTTGGATAACATGCTTGTGTAATCAAGACATCTATAAAAAACTGGGGGGTATCAAGAGACACCCGGATGGAACGAAGTTACTAAAATAACTATAGCTTGACCGCAACCGCTGTACCACACCTGAGGTATGTGCGGTGAGGCGGTGACCGGGTAAGAAAGAGCACGAGTTAGAAGTTAGAAAGAAACGGAATGGTCGGTACTCTCCCCCGCCTCGCCGCGCACACACCTAAGGCGCGGTACAGCGGTTGCGGTCAAGCTATAGAGAATACATTATGCTCTTTGAACTAGATTGCTTTCTATGAGGTATAAGAGAGAGACAGGCAAACACACGCACGCCGACCGCACGGTTTAGAACTATAGCAAAAAGTTTCTATATCAGTCTAGCTGTAGCCCCCTTTCGCAACACGCGATAAGAAACTTCGTTCCACTAAAATTTTATTTACGTATTTTATGTGAGAATTTAGCATGTTTCTACTCAAATTGGCTAACAATGGGGATGATAGTGGTATCATCCATGCTCCACAAAAGATCAGCGTCAAATATCATATTATATTAGCAAGCAAATGCAACTACTATTTGTTGCCATTAGTAGGGAAGTTAATGCACAATTTTTAAATCACAAATAAATAAATAAATATGTAAAACGCTATTTAATTGTTTTATACAGTACATATGTCATATGTGTTCTACGAATAATTTTATCTATAACTAAAAAAGTGTATATCCCAAGGTATATCCTGAAAACTAATCTGATTCAAATATCGAATTTTTAGATAACGTCGGCTCTGTGAATTGCGGAAATGTTGTTATTGTTATCACATTCTTAATATATCTGTCATTTTTTATCTATGATATTATGTAACTATGGGGAAAAAATGAAGTCCCGTGTCTCCTAGTGCGGTAAGTATGCATACATCTATTTCACTGATCGATTTTCTTTAGGTACAAGTAGGTGATCAACCTTCTGTGTCCTGCCAGACCGAATTATTTTTATTCTTCGTCTGCAGATGAACTGGGAATCGAACCCAGGACCCTTCGGTTCTAACGCATGAGCGTACCAAACCACTGTACCAAGGAGACGGTCACTATAAAAGGGAAATGAAGGGCATTTAGATTTAGTTAGTTAGTTATTTTTTTTTTATTACCTACGTATGATATTCTTTATGGGTATTTTTTAACGGTAATACATGTGTAGGTTAATACATGAAAACTTCGAGATACAATAAGTTGTAACTAAATGAAAAAAACTAAGAAATAATTCGTAAAGTACTATCGCCACTCCATCAAATATTTTAAAACTTGTCTCGCTAAATCTCGAGATTTGCTGGACCGATTGCAGAAGTTACAGTTATAGCGGTGAAAAACATATAGAAAAGTAGTGTTATATTATTATAAATTTATCGATCACGAGGCGGGACTCGAACCCGCATCCTTTCAAGTTTCACGCCAATCCGGGGCGGACGCCTGACCAACTCAGCCACTCGTGATCCCCGAGTCCCGACTCGTGATCGAATTTTTTATATTCTTTAATATAAATTTATTTTTATAAAGCATTCGAATGCCATAAAACCGAAAATATCAAATTCAGTGTTCAATGTTTTTCAAAAATATTTTGTGATGCAAAGTTGGCATATTCTAGGAATATGCCAACTTTGGTCGGTATTCTAGGTATATAGGCTATATTCTAGGTAGTAGGTATTCAATAAAATTGCATTTTTCTTACAAATGATTTATTGTTACAGCCTAAACAACCAGCTTCCAGACGCAGACGTGCTCGTGCCAATGTTCTGGTTTCGTGAAGAAATTCTAGTCAGCGAGGAATACGCAAACTTCGCCAAAACTGCACTTAGCGTCAAATTCGATACGCCTTACGCGTTTTATACGCTAATTGTAAGTATTTTTTTTAAATCGTTCATTTAGTTTTTGTGCAAAAATCATCTCTTTCCATTTAATAATATTTTAGTTCAGATAAAAAAAGGAAATATTCCACATGTCGACAGATATTTGGATAAAAGACTAATCACGATTTTTGTTTGTGAAACATTGTGAGTAGATTTAGTTTATTTCATCATTATTTGACGATTATAGTGTAAAATATTGGCTTACACCTTTTTTTTTATCTAGGCAACCTCAACGAATTTGTGCCAATAAACTAAACAACAAGATTTTTATCAATAACATTAATTCTGAAATGCAAATTAATTGTTGTTTTGCTTGTAATTAATGTTGTTTATTATGTTTAAACACCTAATCAACAACTTTATCAACCAAAATAAATTACTAACATTTTTACTAATCTTTACATGCATCTGTTATTGGGTTTCAGATAACATCTTAAATAATTTTCATGTTTTTTTTTTCGTGCAAAGCGCAGTGTCTTGATGATGAAATTGATCGCATCATAATATTACATTTTGTCACACACTTCTTATATATTTTTGAGACTACTTGTAGTGTTATTAAAATATTCTATCACGATGACAAACATGGAACAGAAACAAATAATTGAGCTTACTGCTTAACTTGATAACAGTACTGATAAGCTTAATTATTTTTATTTAATAAATCTTTTATTAAATATCCCTAAAATCGGTATCGTCCTGCTATCACTATTAATAAGAAGCTATACGAATATTTCTTGCATGTTTATGGCATCATCATTATCAGCCCATGTTTTTCCACTGCTGGACATAGGCCTCAGTCATGGCACGCCATTGAGCCCGGTCATTCGCGGTTGTTCGGTTTATGGCATACCGACTCCTTTTTACATAATTTTCCCCCTGAAAAGCTGCAGGCTAATATATCTTCTGCGCAAGAAGATAATCTCGAAAGCACCTCTACCATTATAGATAATTTATAAGCTATTTTAAGATCATTTATTTGTGACATATCTCATCCAAAACAAATAAACAAAATGCGCAAATTGATGTCGTCTGTCCGAAACTTTAAAGATAAGAACAGAGGTATTAAAATCTTAAATTATTACTACAAATGTTTGATAAGGCACCTTCATCAACCACAAGGATTATTGAATCAGCATCACTGGACAGATTTTGCTCATGATGCTATCATTTTCAACGGTGCATTTAGATCAAACGAGCGAATGCTCAGCATTCTAACCCAATGTCAATTTTTTAAGTGTAAACAGGCATAGAGCATTCTTTCGTTGTTCTTAGTGCGTTCGAAAAGATTCTATGCAATGTTCTAACACTGAACAACACTGAATACGAGTTTTCGTTTACACTAAAAGATCACGAAAGAATGCTCTAGCTCTAGCCTTAGCTCTATGTTTGTTTGGTCTAAATGTACCGTTAGACTAATTTAAAAATAATTTAACCCTTGCATGCTATCTATAGTCCCCATGCTCTGACTTTTAGAAATTGCTAAAAGGCATTTATGACTGAAGTCTGGACCACCATATCTCACAAAAAAATATTACAGATTACTCAAAATTCTAGATATCCAACAAACTAATGTAGATTTTTGAGTTAAAAATAATAATTATCTTGCTAGAAGCGACATTCCGAATCAGTGTTTGTTTAAACAAAAATAGTTTTTAATATATGATGTGAATAAAAAGGTGTTAGTTCAAAAAACTACACGTGTATGTAAAAATTACACGTGCAAGCTTATTTTTATTACTTACTTATTTGTATTATTTTTATTCATAGGTTAACCATGAATTGAATATTAGGGACTCAGTTAATATATTTTTATTTACCTACTCTCATGGCCGCTTTTAATCTGTTGTTAGAATTAATCAATTTTGTCATAATCGATATATATAATTAAATATATTAATTTTGTGCTAATGTAATAATTTTTTTTAGAGTTTGGAAAGTAATAATATATCATATAAGAATATAGGTGACTATTGACTACTTTACTTCACCGTCCACGAAAATTTTTCGTAAAAAGTTTAAAAAATATAAGTACTGATAAATGTGTGGAATTTATATTATTTTTTTGTTACAGATCATCGGATGCTGTCTACTCATAGTGGGTATATGGAGATACAGACAAAGCAGATGCATCTCAAAAGAAAACCACATATCCTATGATTCTTCTGTGATGCAATCGTTCCTAAAGAAAAATGAAACTAGGTAGCATTTAAAAAAAGTTGTTTACGTAGTTAGAGATATTAAAAGATGTAATTTTTTTTTTTGAGAAGGTTGTAATCTCAGGAATTACTGTTCAGATTATAATTAATAATTTTAGAAAAACAAATCTTATATGTTAGGGTTGCCAGGTGTGAAAATTTTCGAATTTTGCTATAGATGTATTTTGAATAAGTGCGTTTTGCATACTGGGGAATTTTGAGGGAGATATAAAATGAACAAATTATTTATTTTTGTATAACAATGTAATTTAAAAATAAACATAGAAAATATAAATTTTTAACTAAAATAATGTTAGATAACTACCTATTTTATGAAAGAAAAGTTTTGCTTCTATGGTTTTTTTTTATAGGACATGTTTTCTAACCTTGATTGTTATTTAAAAAAAAGTTGAATTTGAATGTGAGCACGAATCGAAGTGAATTTAAATTTTGTGTGGAATTTAGTAATAAACAGAATTTTGTATGATAAAAATAGTTCTTAGAATATTATTATATTAACGATGCCATAGTTTGTGCGACTGAAAAATGTTATTTTTTTTACTTGGATAAATGTAAATGTAGGTAAAATTATGTAACCAAGGTAAGCTTAGATCATTACTTAATGATCTAAGAAGGTAAGGTATAGATATCTTTTAAATATTGTTTTAATTTTATGAAGTAATTACATTATTATTTCTTGATTACAAGTCTCTTCTTATTTATTTTGAGTGGTAAGTACTTATATAGAATTTTTTGTTAACAATTGCATCACGCTAATATTTTATTTTGTTATTGTGATTGTTAAAAATAAAAACCAATGTAAGACTTATCTTATTACATAGACCTAATCGTTTATTCTGATAATCTTCTATTAAAATCATCAAAATTATGGAATATGTAAGTCAAGATAAATTTTTATTAATTTGAATATATAACTTATAAAATTACTTAGTTAAGTAAATGAATATTTTTATGTTTTTACTCGCAAAAGGAAAACCATTTTGTTATTGTAATTAAACGCATAAGTCCATGCATAGGTAATTATTTTTATAAGAAATATGCTGTTATTTAAAATTATTATTGAAACTAAAAAATATTAATAAAAATGTTATTTATAATGATTTTACGAATTTATAGTTTGTAAGTTACCTAGTTTTAAGACAAGTTTTGAAATACACATTTCTATACATGTTTATGTTTTATTTTTAACTGCTTATTTGCGCCCTCTTTGGGCGACAATTCACATCAAAAAATAAAGATTGACCGCAGTGGCTGGGGGAGATTAGGGTACCGTTCTGTTTCTTTCTAACTTCTAACTCGAGCTCCTTCTTACCCGCTCCCCGCCTCACCGCACATATAGCGCCCGGCGAACTTCTTGGCCAAAAAGTAGCGAAGTGGGGGACGCTTGCGCATATAATATAAAAATGTACTAAAACTTGATGCGCAAACTTTCCCCACCACGCTACTTTTTGGCCAAGAAGTTTACCGGGCGCTATACCTAGGGCGCGGTAACAGCGGTTGCGGTCAAGCTATGTACCAATCATAAGTCAATAATATTATGAGTTGTTATAAGTAGATAGGTTACCCACCTAACATTCGAGCTTCAAAAACGACACACTAACTAAGCCACGATTAAACATCAAAGTAAGATGGCATGATGGCATTTTGGCTAAATAACCACATTGACGTCTTCACTAAACTATCTACACCTTTTTTCTTCTAATATTATTGGCGATAAAACTGAGATTAATAGATAAGGGAGCGTAACTGTTTTTGTATATATATACAGGTTGTCCCACCGATGGTATACTAAGCTCAAAGGAGTATATAGTTTTGCATATGCTGAGTACGTAAAAAATACTTATAAAATTCCAGACGCATTTTTTTTTCAAAAAGATGAATTCTTAAAACTCTATGTGTACACCCCTAACAAGCGACTATTTTGCTACCCGCACGTGAGCTATCGTTTAAGATTATGTTTTCATAGACAAAATGCGTTTTCATAGACATTTACTCCAGTCAGTTAAGACAATCAATTCACAATAATTCCAAAAGTTTTCAAACTTCGGTCAAGTGAATGGTACATTGGGGCGACAATAAATCTCATTTTGCAACCTTGTCCGCAGTCCGGAACTGCAATTAAATTATTTTTTGCTGTATGGTCGTGAAAAAAATTCCAAAAGTTCTGCAAACTTGGGGAAGTTTTCGATATAATATTTCATATCACGTATTAAATTTGCAACCAATCTCAGTGTACGGAACATCTTTTGATATTGAATATTAATGTTTTTTTTTATTTATTAAACTGAATGAGGTTGCAAATTTGTAAATGTATCAGAATATATGTTTTTGAAGTTTGCAACCAAGTTCCAAAACTTTTGTAATTATTCCGAGACCACCTTACTCGAAAAAATGACCACGAATTAAAAATAATTATAAATAAACATGTTCCGGTCAACTAAAAAGGTTGCAAATTTATACAACCGTTCGGTATATATTTCCGATATCTGTGTCGAGTTTGCAGAACTTTTGGAATTTTTTTCACGACCATACAGCAAAAAATAATTTAATTGCAATTTTAACAATGTTCCGTACACTTAGATTGGTTGCAAATTTAATACGTGATATGAAATATTATATCGAAAACTTTCCCAAGTTTGCAGAACTTTTGGAATTTTTTTCACGATCATACAGCAAAAAAATAATTTAATTGCAATTTTAACAATGTTCCGGACTGCGGACAAGGTTGCAAAATGAGATTTATTGTCGTCCCAATGTACTATTCACTTGACCGAAGTTTGAAAACTTTTGGAATTATTGTTAAATTTTCGATTTCGGATGTCGATTCTGACTGATGTAATTAGCGAAGCCGTATATGCCGGCTGCGCGAAGCTAGAGAAGAAAACATGGATTTGGAGAAAAAAAATAGGATTTTTTTTTTGACTTAATTTTGTTGTTTAACTATTTTTAACGTGATCAGTGTGTGCAAAACTACAACCCCCTTCTCGCTTAGTAGGTATAGGTACCAATAGTGGGACACCCTGTATAGGTATTCTAAATTCTTGTTCTTTATTATTATATCTCCTGGATAGTTATCATTTAATTCTAAATGGCAATTGGCAACAGTGCCCCAGATTTTTTATAAATTACATTTACTAAACACACCATGTAAATACACATTTTGACTTCTGACAATTATCTTCTGATATCGCAAACTGATAAATAGTGCAGGGAAAATGTGAGGGAAAACCACGACGCACAAATAGTAATAAAACACAATAAAGTTCCAACAATTTATTAAAATTCGTTTATATCAGTTACAATAATGAAAACAGTAATTATTATGATACAAATAAACAATTTGCAAGCAAAAAGCTATCTTATCATAGGTTTTAATCTTTGTGTTAAAAAAAAATGTAATTTATTTATGCGTTAATTTATGCATCCGTCTATAAATCCAGAATATCATGATAAGCAAATGATGAAATTGTGACTTGGATTTTTATGACGACAATTTTTTTGTAAACTTTTAGCTTTGTGATGCAAGAATACCAATAATTTTCGAATATTAACATTTCTCAAAATACTAGCTGCTAGCCCTGTCTTTGTATGCGTATAACCGCGATAGAAATTAAAAACATAGCCTATGTCAATCATGAATTATGTAGTATTCTATTGGTGAATAAATTTGCAACAAAATATTGTGTAGCTGTTATAAAAACTAGGTAGGTACATTATTCTTGTTCTACTAAAATAGAGCAAAACCACGCGCACGAAGTAGTCTTATCACTACATAGTATAAAACAAAGTCGCTTTCTCTGTCCCTATGTATGCTTAATTCTTTAAAACTACGCAACGGATTTTGATGCGGTTTTTTTAATAGATAGAGTGATTCAAGAGGAAGGTTTTAGTAGGTATATAATTTATTATGTTTTAGACAAAGCGGGCGAAGCCGCGGGCCCAAAGCTAGTATATAATAAATAAAAAAAGCACATTTTACATATCAAAACTTGATTCTTATCAGCATCCTAAAACAAACAAATAAAATGAAAAACACGATTATATTTTATTTATTTTATTAAACCGTATTTATCTATCGAAAGATAATTTTAAAAGGAGTCATCAAAAACATCTTGCAAACATTTTGTTTATTACTATATTTAATGTTGATTGTTGTCTTTGATAGCATTTGAAATAAAAAAAAAATACTTATCTAAACTAATAAATTATAGATTTTATTCTTCATTTTTGTAATGACTCATACGATTTTGAAAATTCTTTCATAAGAAATCTACATTATGCAAGTGATATTTAGATTTTTGTTTGTTTTTATTAAAATAATTCCTTTTTTTAAGAATCGTTTCGCTTGCAAATTAATTCATTTTCACTATCGTAAAGGCACTTGGAATGATCGTACTAATAAAATAAAAATATATTATATTAAGTATATTTAGCCCGAGAAAATTAAGCCGAAAATTGACCAATAGTGGAAATAACATTTTTTTTTACTAATTTTCTCAGACTAATAATTATTATGATACTTGATAAATTTTTAAAGGCCCAGTTACACAAAACACCATAATACCTAGTATATTATTATTAGTCTGTGATAATACTATTAATAATTAAAACATTTTATTTATATTTGAAAAGTTAACCATTTGCAATATAATTTAATAACATAATATTTTATAATTTTAAAACATACACCAAGAAATTTTACAAAAAAAATTTTTGTTTACAAAAAATTTAGGTAATTCCTAGCAAATTCACCTTATGTTTTTATAGTAATAGTTTTTACTAATTTCATTTGAAGTATAAAAAAAAACTTACGTACACAAAAACAAAATGTTATCGTCAATCGTCATAATATTATGATTTTACAAATCTAAATAGGAAGAATTAACACTGTTCGTTCCATGTATTGCAAAAAAGTTATTAGTTACTTGTTTCATTCTAATATAATTAGAGATTTTAATGGAAATTAATATAAGTGAGACGAATATATCTCTTACTAATAAACTAAAAGTATTTTTAAAGACTGGTGAAAATAAGAAAAAGACCAAATAATTATGACCTGAACCAAAATATTTATTAAATTTTCAATTAAGTATAACAAAAAAAAACTCGATAAAAATAGTTATTTTTATTTCATCATATTTTAATTACATTTTAAACATTCTCTATAGAACCAACTTTTGAAATAGGTGGTAACTAATTAGTATGGCGAATCAAAAGTGCTTTTCAAAGAAGTTTGAATAAATAAATGTTTGAGTTTGAGTTAGAACATCAAATCTTATTAAGTACTCTGTGTAACCATGTTTAAGAAAGGAGAAATTTATTTTCATATTATAATATAGAATTGACAAAATTTTGAATTACCATTACATTATTTTATAAATTCATTTTATGATAATATCTCTTACATAAGGCACGGTAACCACTTATTTATTATCGGCCTTACTAATAAAAAGTTAAACAATGGATAAATTTCTACCATATTCTACCATAGATAGCTGTGTCCTGCTCTTGCTCACATGAAACGTCAATCATAAAAACAAGACAGGTTATTGCAATAACTAATCCATTGCATAGCGAATGGGTAACATTTTATTAGTAAGACTGTATATATTTAAACATATTTGCAACATTATGAACATTTTTATTGTTCACTAACAAACATAAGTCTGTATGAAATATTAACAGAACTAATTATTACTATACATTGAATTTATTATTAAAACTTTCAATTTTCCTAAATTTTTGCCGAATCGGTCCAGCCGTTTAAGTTATACGCTGAACTTCATATTTTTTTTTATTTAATTTAAACTTTACTTTAATACAAAGAAACTGCCCCGGCTCCTAACATTTTTTAATATCTTTAAGATTATCCTAACCGAATCAGAGATAAAGCCATCAAAACAAAAGACATTAAAATTAGGCCAGCCGTTCCTTAGTTTTAAGTTGAGTAATTGACACAACTGTTTTATGCATATTAATAGTTTTACTCAAAGAAATGAAAATATGTTTCAATACACTACAAAAAATTATTGATATTTATACAATATAAATCTTATTTACTAAAATAAAAACAATATTATTACATAAAAACTAATAGGTAGGTCTTAACAATGAAGATTTTAAAATTAAAATACAAAAAATATCAACACTAATAAAAAAATAATTATTTTAATACAAAAAAAAATCATAAATAAAAAAAGCTATTTACATAGATACAAAATAATAATTAACAGCAGTCAAAAATATATAAAAAATTATATCATAAAGATACAGAACATCCTCCTTTTTTTGAAGTCGGATAAAAATACGGCTAAACACTGATTATTGTCTTAATATAAATAGAAAATAGTCAATATCACAATCGGTAAAAGAATGAACTATCCTAAAAATCGGTATTTTAACATAATACCGGTTTTAACACCGGTACTCAAAATAATAATATACATAACAATATAACGTTTATATTTACAAGTATAATATGATATAGATAATTGAATCTATATATAACAAAAACCGGTATGGAAATACCGATATTTAAATACCGGTACCCATTGATAACTTCGTTATTGCTTCATACTATTTTACAAACATCTTCTCAACATGACGATATAATATCATAACGTATCTTACCGAAATACCGGTATTACACATTTCTTTTTACTGGTATTGTTTCAAAACATTTTTTTAATCGATATTCTATTTAACATTTACATTCTATCGATATTCAAAATATCCTGTATGTTCTTGAAATCGTTTCGAAATGTATATTATAACCGATATAATCGGTATTACACCGGTATTTTCTGAATATAACCGGTAATTACCGGTTTTCTACCGCTCGCTAGACAGCTCTTCCTGAGACACTCCCGATAGTATGGGAGAATCTGGTGACTTTAAAAGCTTCCTCATTAAAATCCATATCCCAATTATTAATAATATTACACCGATAGCCTGAAAAGAAACAAATAAAGAAATTAATATAAACTTATAAGACCTTTTTCTCTATTTGTATAATGATTTCGACATAAAGTAAGTTAAAAAGTATATTGTGAGTATTCTTATTGATACAATTCATGCAATACCCATAATTCATACTATTTTCTGATAGTCTATGCAAAATTTTACAACCAATAGTTCACCTTCAAATAGAATTCAAATCTTCAAATCTTCAAATCAAATAGTTTTTTCAATTCTGTCAATGTAGGTTACATTGACAGAATTGAAAAAATCCCGCAAAACAGAGAAAAAAACAACATTTCAGCTAATATTAAATTAAAATATAACAACAGTACACAAACAATAAAGTTTTAGTTTTTGAAGTGAAACTTCTTTCTTAGAGTAAAATTTCAAGGTCGCGTCATGGCAATACCCTAATAATCTTTGAATCTTGCCAAAAGAGTTTCACTTCTGACACGTGTGCTCAGCACACACGCTCTTTTATTTTTATTCATATGAGGGTACTTTTTATATCTCTTCTATTTTATTTTTATTAATATACTCACAGTCAGTGCGTAGAAACCGTAAGGCATATAATATCTCAGATTGAGCGCAAATTTCGCGAGTCGCGCGTAGTCGTCGCTTATTTTGACCTCTTGTCTGAACCAGAACATTGGCACTAATGTGTCAGGGTCTGGGAGCTGATTGTTTATACTGGAAAAGGGAAAATAGATTAAAATATTAGCTTTTTACGCGACCGTTTAAATTTGGAAAACGAGTTAGAATCTAGGATAAAATATAGTTTGAAGTTCCAATAAAATCGGTTCAGAAAGTTAAATGATTAAGCCACACAAACAAAAAAACAAAGACGTATCTATATTATATAACATATACTTGAAAAGAAAAAGTTATTTTGTAATTTGCAGTCACCAACCCGTATATTCGTATAGTTTATGTATTCAGGTATATTTATATCTATTGGACACAAAAACCTTTTTTCCCTTAAAATAAATAACTATAAATAAAAACAGAAGAAAAATAGATACTTACGTGATTTCACCAATATGTCTCACGAGCAAGTTAATCTGCAACTGCGCGAACACTTCTAGCGGCATCCCGGTGAACATCTCCAGAGCAAGACTGAACGTCATCTCCCTGGAAAAAAGAACTTAGGATATGACCAAACCAATGAGTGTTGTTTGGTGTTTCAACATCAAACATAAATGGTGATTTTATATTGAGCAAATTTTACAAGAAAATACAGTGGTAAAACAAGATATACATACAAAACAAAAAAAAATAAAAATACATAATTTGTTTTATGTGCTCAATTTTTTTTCATAAAACTGAAAGAGAAGGAGAATTTCGATTGCTCAAGAGTCAAAGGGGATCACTTGTGATCGAGACGCTAGGCGTTGCCCGGGTTTGGCAAAAAGACGCGGGTTCCAATCCCGTCTCGTGATCGATATTTTTTCATTCCTGAAAAAATTCTCAGTTTCTATGGTCTTTTAATTTTTTTTTCTTCTACTCACGGCGTGGGCTTCAATCCAGCCACTTTGCTCGGATAAGGCGGGTCCAGGCCCAGGAAGTGCGGGAAGGTGACGAAGGCGGGCAC
>CAJQZM010024330.1:0-20608 GCA_907164665.1 Colias nastes | reverse complement strand
CGCAACGTTGAATGATGTGATGCGCAGAAAACAATTTTAGATATTACTGGAATGTTAAGGGTCGGATACCTGCGCTCTCTTCTTCCAAACTTCCGAACCGCCATTAAGTTTGAATCAAACTGTAACATATTATTCAAAATAGAAGTATAAAACTTACCACAGCCCAATTACGCTTGATATAGTTCTTAAAAGTGACTGCTGCGGCAACTCTAATTGTTAGATCAGCTGAATCCTTATCAATGAGATGAAGAAGAAGAATAGCATAGTTCTGGTTTACTTCCACACCCTCCAAAAACTTTTCAGCTATGGAATAATAACAGAAACATTATTTTCATCGAAATCCTTTGGGGAGGAACTGAAGTTTAACCTTTAGAAGGAATAGTTGCTACTTGTGTATGAAAGGGACATAGCTATGGCTCTATAAGGCATATCAATGATGTGGGGTACCTTTAAGCCACGCTTCGGCAGGGGCATGGACAGTTAGTTAGGTAGGTGGTATCCAAGAACAAATATTTGCAACCATTACATATTATGTTTAAGAAAAAAAAATATTCACAATGTAATTATAATTATTCAATAATATAGTCGGATACATAAAACGGGGTTTCTTTAGTTGACTGCCGCACGTATTATAGGCTTTTTGTGGGAGGGGAGGGGGGAGGAGGAGGGGGGGACCCTCCCCCCAAAAGGGGAAAGTTAGGAAACCAATAGTTTTGGAGAAAAATCAATTTTCCTATTCTAACCTCAAAATGTATGAAATTGGTGTAAAATCATTTTAACTAAGCATTAGACAATAATAACAAAAATTCTACGATACACAAATAAAAAAATGTTGTGTGGTTTTATGAAACCACGGTAAAAGTGAAACTTAGGCACAAAATTATCGTATTTGTACGATAATTATCGTACGGTTCGACCGTCACGCGACATGCGCTACACAGACCAAAAAGTTTGAGACGATGTAATAAAAGTTTCACTTTAATACAAACAAGTTGTGTAAACCTACGTAGTTTTTTTTATTTGAGTGGGAATCGCCCTAAAGTCGCTTCTGGCACTCGCCGGCCGCTGCCGCGGCACGCTCGCTTCGCTCGCTCGGCTCGTGCGGCAGTTCAAGAGTTAACCTAACACGCTCGTCGCTTCGCTCCTCGCTACCTATTTGGATATTAAAAATAAAAGTTTCAGTTTTTTAACCTACGTAGATTTTTTTTTTTGTTTGAGTGGGAATCGCCCTAAAGTCGCTTTTGGTACTCACCGGCCGCTGCGTAAAGTCACAGTACAGTGAAATGGAACGTCATGGTCCGCTTTTTTTGCACAAAAAAACGGATAAACGCACTTTTTTCGCACAAAAAATTATTAACTTTAAAAATTAATAACTAAAAAACTACAAGTTTCCTAACAATAATATTTTGGAATTACAATCTTACATTACCTAGCTAACTAACAATATAAATATTTCCAACAAATTCGTGCGGCAGTCTACTAAAGCCAACCCCATAAAACACCTCAAGAGTCTTCATAATACGATGAACTCGAAATTCGAATGATTCGGTATATATAATTTTATAATATGTACTCGACATATTTAATAGGTTACTTTGTGTTCACACAATCACAATTTTTAACCAACATACAATTTTTGCAAGTAACAAATGCATGCGAATTAGTAGATAATCAAATATAGTTTAACCAACGAACGAAATCTAAGTAGCTGCTCAATTGCAAAATACTCACCCGGTCTTCGAATGTTTGGATCAGGGTTTAGTGTCTGTTGAAGGTAATTAGCGAGAGTAGCAAGATTTTCGTCAGTGACTTCCATTTTTTATAACACGTAAGCTTTATAAATTTAAGTATAATATATAAAACACAAGTTATTTCTTAATAATTCGCTGAAGAACACGGAACATGCCTGTATTTCGAACCGTTTAATTTTATTTTTGACACTGACAAATGGACAAGTGTCAAGTATTATCAAAATTACGAACTAGAAAAATGGCCGTCCTCAGTCCTGTCAAATTAATGCCCATGTTACACCTTTCTAATTGAAGAGAAGTCTAAATTAACATCGAATCGCATTTAGCAAGAAAACATCCTAAATTTAGAAGTCAAGATATGACTATCTCATTAATTATAAGCCTAATTAGGAACGAAAGAATTGAAATATGAATCATAATTATTATTTAAGAATTTTACGGGCGTCTTCGCGAGATATAAGTATCTTGCTTCTGAATTAACGATGTTACGAGATTCAATAATATGTAAAAAGCTCTTAAATTAACTAAAAACACTCGTATAAAAACACTTCTATTCATTTAATTTCAACATTTAGGACAATGTGATCAGAAGCAAAATTTCTAAATGATCTTTAAATTAGTAACTAAATTTAGGAAGGTATAGTCTATTAATTGGAAAAGAATGTTTGTGGAATATTGAAAATCATGGCAACACTAAATTAGTACATTGAACTACATTGGGTGTTATCAAGGGTAATGGTAGGTAGTGCTGCCAACTTAGTGCTTTCAGAATTCGGCACTAGATCTAGGTGCTTTTTCTCATGTAATTTATAATGCTTAAAATTCAATTTTAGTGCCTAGGTTTTTCTTAGTAAAAGATTTTTTTTAACGTTTAGTGCAATTTTTGACTGAAAATACACTTTCTAGTGCTTTTTTTGCTGTTGGCCTATGTGCCTTATCCAGCCTTTTCGAAAATTTAGTTGGCACTTGTAGGGATGGCGATTCTTTACGAAAAAGATCGATTTTTAAATCGATTCGAATCGTAGTCTAATGAATCGATTCACGAAAAAATCGAGGCCTACAAAATCGATTCTTAAAAAATCGATCTTTTTTTCAAGTTTGCATTTACAATGTAAATTTGTATCAATTTTACTAAAAACAAGATTAATATTGCAATTAACGATATCTTATCAATAAAATCAGGGAATTCAAAAATAACAATTATTTTTATTACCGTATCAAACTATAAGGTCAACTATAAAAAAAAAATAAGTATTTATATACAGTCAAAGTTCCTTATTCGCGCTTCCTTCATTCGCGGTTTCACTATTCGCGGGTGGAAAAAATGCGACCTAATTTCTATATTCGCGGCCCAAAATTCTTTATTCGCGGATCGAATCGGTACATCGGTACATACATATATGTATTTACCTAAATAAAAATCAATTGTTATCCTTAGAAAACGCCTGAACTACACCTACGAATTTATAATGTCGACTAAAAAACGAGTAAAAAGTGCTAAGCCATTGCCTAAACCTGAAGATAATACCTAATTAAATGGTAATTAATAAATATGTATGGTCAAAAATTTCAATACAACTGATTTCTTTATGTATTTGCTTCCTTATTTCGTCACCTAGGAACGTATCCCCTATAACCCCATACAAATTACCATTCCATATTCACGGTTTCTCTATTCGCGGCACATTTACGGAACCTATTGCCCGCGAATAAAGAACTTTTACTGTACTGAATGTTTTTATTGATTGCAAAAAAGTAAAAAATAAGGTAAGAGTTAAAAGTTTAAATTATTGCGCTTTAAATATATACTTTAAATATAAGCGCTTTACTTATTTACTTACCTACTCTCAATTAGTTATTATTTCGCAACAAACATTACATGAAAATCTGATGAAAATCAATTATCAATCATGAAAATACTTATATTATGCTAATAACAGTATTCAATAAACGACAACAACAAAATAACAAATGAATAATGCAATATCAATCGTCACAGATTATAGATACATAAAGTCAAGACTACAAACGTAACTTTTTTATTAAAGAGAGGCGAGTAAAGGATACTAAACATACAGCATAGCCTTCTCTATCTCCTGTAGATAGAGAAGGCTATGCATACAGCCATCTCGCGAGTTTATGAGTAGTTAACTCTTTAACCGGCAGCACTCTTATAATTCAGGCACATTCAACTAAATGCAAATAATTGTATGGTTTATACCAAAACAGAAAAAATCGAATGTCGATTTTCAAGGGTGATATATCGATTCAGTGAATCGACACAGTACTTCATATCGATTTAAAAAATCGATATTTTCTGCTCGAAAAATCGATTCTTCGATTAATCGATCTCAGATCGCCATCCCTAGGCACTTGGCAATACTGATAACTGATTACTGAATACTGGTTAATGGCTGCCGAAGTGCGGACTGCCGACTGCCGAGTATTTAATATTTAATCTGTGGGCTGTGGCCGAGTGCTGACTGCTGACTGCTGTCCACAGAACACTATTACTCCTAGCGGCTGCTGTCACGACACAGAGCAATAAAATCACAAATAATATTATATTAATAACACGTGAGTACACGACACATGGGGACTTTGCAACAAATAACAATCATTGTTGTACTATATTACTTGCTCTCTGCATTGTTGGTCGATGCTAGTTTGTGCCTTGTGGTAGTGAACGCACGTGTTATTGAAAATTTTTTCATTATAGTTTTCTATTTGGCGTATTCAAGCTACGATTTTTCTTTGTTTTTATTGGTGGTGGTTGTAGTGTATCGTGTTTAGTGGTATGTAATCTAATCTAAGTATGGATATCCCTCCGGATCCGCCGGATTCTCCTGATCCTAACGATTCCTCCCAAAATGTGCAGGCTCGCCTTCCTCAGAAAAGGCATTTGGACGATAATATATCAAACCTCACAAAATTAAAAAAAACTTCCGTGGATAATAATCCCATAGCGGCATCTATCCAGACAGTTTATACTCACCCTATGTTATCTGAAGGTGAAAGAAGGTATTCTGAAGCAGACACTGGCCCATTCCTTGTCCACATAAGAAAAAATGTAACTGATCCTGCTTCTGGTTTAACTTTGAGATCTGTAAAGGTAGGCCAACTTTTAGTTACTAATGGTATTAAGAATATTAAATGTGATGGCATTAAAAAGATAGGTAGGAATCGAGTCTCTGTTGAATTCTCTAATGCTGATGACGCCAACAAGTTTTGTCATAATCCAATATTGAGTAGTAATAACAATCTTACTGCCTCCATTCCAACTTATAATTTTTCTCGCATAGGAATAGTTAGAGGAGTTCCCACTGACATTTCCATGCAAGAATGTGTAGAAGCTCTAGAGATTCCCCAGGGCATTGGAATTGTTTTAAAGGCTCGAAGACTCAACCGGAAAAAAAAACAGACGAAACTACTGAGTGGATTCCTACGACTACTGTTGTTCTTACTTTACAAGGGCAAAAACTACCCGATAGAGTTTTCCTATATAAATCCTCCTTAATTATTGAGACATACCAACTTCCAACTATACAATGCCGGAAGTGCTGCAGGTTTGGGCATATTAAATCTCAGTGCCGAGCAAAACCTCGCTGCTTCCGCTGTGCCAAGGAACATGATGGCATTGACTGTAATGTTTCTGAGTCTGCCGCTACATGCGTTAGTTGTACAGGTTCCCATCTTGCTACAGACCCAGTTTGTCCTGAACACTCAGACAAAAAAATATAAAACATAATGCACCATCGGTGGAACAAGGGCACAAATGCATGTTTTGTTATTTTTCACTAGAGACATTTTTATGATTTGTGTAGAATAATATCGAGTTTGTCTGCTTAAATTGATCTTAGGTAATTTATATTTTTTGGGTGAAAAAAGCCTTACACTTTTGCGAATTTTGGTATGTACTTTACAGGAGTAAAGTATTTATTATTTGTACTATAATTTAAAGAACTAATATTTATGATGTCCACTTTTGCCCTTTTTTGCACCAAAATTTAAATAATTTTGTAATTATGACCTTAGAAACACATTCTTTTTAGATGATTTATGTAATAAAATCAATACTCTATTTTGCAAAATCATTTATTTTCTTAATCCTTACATGGAGTACCTAGGTAGGTACTCCATGAATATGGTACCAAAAATTAGGTAATTTTACGTAACTAACTATGAACTTTTTCTTGGAATGTGTCTTTAAAATAAACCATTATAAAATTGTTCATAGACTTTTGGAACAATGTTTGAAGCAATCAGTTGACGAATGTCTTCTTTTTTCCGATCGGGGATCGGCAACTTTTCAGTGTACAACACATTTAATGTAATGTCTTTCAGCTGTTTTCTATTAGCAGTCCGGCCTATTTTGACATTAGATTCTGTCCAGATGCAGTCATCTGTCTGTACTACTCTGTCAAGAAAGTACCGGTTAAATATCAATAATACACAAAAATTTTGTTATTCATCCAAATTTATTTTATCGCCTTCAAAGTATGCTCCTTCAGAAACTATACACTTACGCCAACGAATAATCCAATCATCAAAACATTTTTTAAACGCTTCTTCCGAAATGGAGTTCAGTTCTCGCCACGAATTCTCCTTTATGTCTCCTACCGATTGAAAACGGGTGTAATTTGAGTTTAGGAAAAATAAAGTAGTCGGCTGGAGCCATATCTGGTGAATACGGTGGTTGCTCGATGGTATTTGTTGAGTGTTTGGACAAAAATTCGTTCACAATGATGGCCTTGTGCGAAGGCGCATTGTCGTGATGCAATATCCAAGAATTTTCTTTCCACAAAACTGGCCTTTTTCGTCGAATTTGTTCTCTTAAACGCCGCATAACGCTCAAATAATATACTTTATTTACCGTTTGACCTTCCGGAAAGAATTCCGAGTGCACAACACCGCGATAGTTAAAGAAAACAGTCAACATGACCTTGACTTGTGATCGTCTTTGACGTGGTTTTTTTGGTTTTGGTTCAGTTGGAAGACGCCATTCCGAAGCTTGTTGACTAGTTTGCATGTCAAACTCGTAAACCCACGTCTCGTCACCAGTAACAATGCGTTTCATGAATGTTGGGTCGGTATTGACTCGTTCTAGCATGTCCTCAGCGACTCTCATGCGATTGAGTTTTTGAAGAAAATTCAGGTCTTTTGGGACTAGCCGGGCGGCAACACGTTTCATACCCAAATCATTACTTAAAACTTAACGTTCGACTTAAAACTTAACAACGGATTTTCAGTCACTATTTCCTTCACTTTTGCAATGTTAACTTCAGTTGCAGACGTTGACGGCCTACCAGAGCTAGGCAAATCTTCCATCACATCTCGATCATTTTTGAACGCTTTGTACCACTCATAAGCACGTGTTTTTGATAAAGTCGATTCACCATATGTAACTTCTGTAACATTTTCAGTGTCTCCAAACACGAAATTCCATTGGCGATGCAAAATTTAAGACAAGCTCTTTGTTCGATGTTTTTGTCCATTATGAAATTCGCAATACACGCTAGATCAGTGTTGGATTCAGACCCTCCGAAAATTATTGTCTATGGAAGTAAAAATTATACCACAATCATAAATTATACTACGTTTCGTTTTTTTCGATTACGTTTTAAATTTAAATAAAAGAACTAAAATTGATTAATAAAATAAATTTATAAAATAAAAAACATAAGAAATTACAAGAAAAGTTACAAGTTATTCAAATTCAGGCAACTGGATGTCTATCTCAGTCAATTCTTCAGTTGTAACTTCGTCCTTGGACTCCTTGGCATTGACACGACGTAACATATCGTCAGATGGCATAAACTGGATGCAATTGTGGGACTTACTTTCTTTTACAGCATCACATGAAAGTAGCAGGGAGTCAATGGAGCGAGTTACTAGTTTGTTTCGTGTTTTTGTTTTTGTCAGGTTTACTTTGCTGAACACTCTTTCACAATCTGTGCTGTTTTTAGTTTTATAATATCTAGCGGCTAGATATTATAAAACTAAAAACAGAACTCTTTTTAATTTAAATGACAGATGCTACTCAAACTCCGCGCCAAAATGGAAAACAGTTGTACCAACCTAACAACAACAAATAAAACAAAAATTTGAATTTGGAACCATAAAAAAATCATTCATTCCCGATACTTTGTTGACTGAATGTATAGCTGTTTCTGAATTGGTATGTCTCTGAACTTTTTGTGAACTTTATGGCTTTCATTTCAGATAATTTGACATTATTTCTGTCAATATCTTTGTTAAGATTCAAGTTGACTTCATCAGCTAACAGCTTTAAATCAAAGAATGAATCGAAGTTCATTTCTTTGACTATAAATTCGTTGCCGCGTTTTCGATGAGACTTATGTATTGGACTGGAGAGTATAATATAGGTCCTGCTTTCTTAGCCCGTTTAACCCTAGAAGCCTAATCTATATAGAACGTACACAAAGCCTTAATATAGTACGTCTCAGAGGCGTACACATATAAAAGCCCTTATTTTAGGTATATTGTTTAATTATTATTGTTTTAATAAAGCGGAAATTTGAATTTGGGAAATAAACTTAGAATAAAATCACACAGTTATCAATTATAACTATAATCACAGTTGTTTATTACAACATAAAAAACAATATGCATAAATTGGAACAAAAAATTAACTTCTTCAAAATCAACTAAATCATATAATTATTTTTATAGAGTATCAATTTTTTTTACGCTAATTATATATTCTTAGATCAAACATTAAAACTAACCAGACTTTAAAAGACTAGATTAACTTTAGGAACAGTCTACACATAAATCAACCTTGTGCTCGCCACACACAGATTTTTTACATTTATTACACACCAATTTTGACATGCATGGTTGGATTAGTTTCTTCAGAGGACCCAGATTCTTGTAATGACGCAACGAACTCAGACACGCTCATTATTTTCGTCCTCGCTTTGAACGTCGTCGATAATCTGGTCATCCTCAAATTCGTAATCTGAATCCTCGTGAGAAGGACTGTGTTCTCCGCTCAAAATTGCGATAATGTCGTCTTCATTTAATATATTGGACCGTGACATATTTATACCTGAAAAAATGCTGAAAAAAGATATAAAATACACGAAAAACAATCAAAAGTAAAATCACTCAATCTTAGTTAAAAGTTACACAAAGCCTAAACATACGTCTCGCAGGCGTGCAACACTTCGATAAATCAAAAATGGCGGGACTTACCTTAACGATACAGGCAACGTTCTCTAGCTCCCGTCGGCCACTGAGATAACAAAAGAGTACGACTCGCTAGCTTTAACCGTTAGAAAGAGACATCCGATATTCGAATTCGTGTACGCCTCGCAGGCGTAGATTAGGCTTCTAGGGTTAATGTTCTTCTCAATGACAGAATGAACAGAGTCAGCTTTATTCTGAGTACGTCCTCTAATGAGGAATTTGTGAGAAATTGATTTGATGGGTAATGTATTAACAGCATAATAATACATTCCGAAAACGAATCTGAAATAAAAGTTGGCATTTTTGTGAAAAAAATATTGGAATTGTGACGATCAAAGCAACAAAGAGTTTAAACTCGTGATGAAAATACTTACATATTCTTTTGTTGCCCGCAGCAATTATCAGAATAAAATATGATGTCTTTATCAGGTTATTTATAACTAAGTTCTTCCAAAAACTTGTAGACGCACGTTCCTGTCTCATTAGCTCCACGTTTTGCGAGACCTTCATGCCAGAAAAAGCATAATGTTGTATCATCGTTGATGTTTGAAACCTTAAACAAAAATAAATAATTAATTCAGTGCAAGAATGATGTTTGATTTATATATTAAAAAAAATGGCAACTCATACCGTGAAATTGTAGCAATTAAGCTTTGACTTATAAAGAAAGCTGACGATTGGCCAATAGGACATGGTAAGACTGCCTGTAGGTCGAAAATGGCTACTATATTATTTGAATCTATCTGTTTTCTTTGTCTATATAGATCTAGTTGTTTTTCAGTTACAGGACGTGGCAAGTTTTCATACACATGGCAAACATAGCAACGGTCTTTTTTGGGGACATGAAATCCCAAATTAATGTGTTTATTTATTATATCTCGGTATTGTCTTACAGTTTCAACTTTAGTTTGACCTTTAGGATCGTCCCATTCTTTGTATAGCAAGAACATTCGAGCAAAAGTAAGACTTCCATCCAAATACAGTTTTTTACACACACGAATCACTGACGTGCAGGCAAGGGGGGAGTGTCAGGCGGAGATATTTCATACCTACGATTTATTTGTAAATACGTCAACGCTCATCGTCGTTGTAACCGGATAATTTTATGTGATATAAGGTTGGGTCGCCTAAGATCGGACGCATTTGCCGAAAATTTTATACGTACTGTATTTTTATTTTATTTCTCATGATTCGATGTCGTTTTTCTGTTGCGGTCAACTGTAAATTGATGACAAAAAATATTGTTTAACCCCTAATTTTTTGGTTTGCGTAGATGCTATCTATCTAAGCAAATTAAGAGCCTAAAAAGCAGACTTTTTTCGACTTACCATAGTGAAGAAAATAACAGTTCGGCCAAAGATCGGACTATGTAGTATCTTCACTTCTATGCGTTTAATAATAAAGTTCACATTAGGAAAACATCCGGACTTACGACCATACATTGAGCATCAATGATTGGGTCAGGAAATTCCTCAAAAAATTTGACAAAGAAGTTTTTTTTTTATTGCGTTTTTATAGTCCGGTCTTCCCTCCTCATCCTAATTAAGTTTCTCAAACTTTTATCCTCCGTGTTCTAGGACTAAATAATGAAAATGTACCTAAGGTCTGATAGTCATAGCGTCATTGGATAGTTAAATATATTAAAAGTTAAAAATTACTTACGCATATTGCTTAAGGCGCAGTCAAGAGCTAAACACGAGTTTTCCACTGAAAAAAAAAGTGTTTGATCCGCTGCAAGAAAATAAATAAAAAAAATACATTTGATTCTACAGGATATATTTAATTTAATGGTTGTTTTCAAAACACAATTCCATTATTTTCGCTCGATAGAAAAAAATCACGAAAACACTTCTAAAAAATGTTTAAACGGTTGAAAATGGCATGAATATGTTGGCCAATCATTCTGAATTTTTATCAAATATTTCTTGAAACAATATACTAGTTGGTGGTTGTGCTGTTTTTAAAAAAATTTGTACTGTTGATTTTATATGAATTTATTTCGTCAAAAACCAGCTACCGCGCCGTTCAATTTCAGCAAATAATTGAACGGCGCGGTAGCTGGTTTTACACGCGGTAGCTGCGTACACCAATATTCTCTCGCTGCCAGAGCACAAGTTTTCTGTCCCATATACTTTTAAAAGATTTAAATACCGCTAAATCTAGTGGTTGTAGCAGATGAGAAGTATGTGCTGGTAATTTTAATATGGTCAGGCCGTTTTCTGCTGCTAAGGCTATTACTCTCTCATCGATATGAGTCACATGGCCATCGTACACCATAAGTTGAGGCCTTTCCGTACCTATGCCTGGTAACACTTGATTTGCCATGTAGTTTAAAAAAATATCCGCCTCCATCCATCCGCGTTTACAAGCAGCATATGCAATGTCGAAATCAAAATTCGTTTTTTCTTTCAACATCCATTCATCATATACGTTTTTCCCTTTGAAAACAATTAATGGATTTAATTTCTCTCCTGCCGCATTAACAGTCGCTAAAACTGTGATATTTTCTTTACCTGGGCCTGCTGTAGTCCTTGTACTTGGATGGCCAACTGCACCTACCACTTTGGTTTTTGATGGGTCCAAAGCAACAGATGTTTCGTCAAGGTTCCAGATTCGTCGTTGATCATCTATATTTAACTCTGTGAGTACTTCTTTCAAAAGAGTAAAGTGCTCATCAACGACGAATGGATCCGTCATTTTTTTCCGAAGAATCTCCACAGCTTGTGGTTTCTTCACAGATAATTTGTGTCGTTCTCTAAAAGATATGAACCACTTGGTACCTGGTCTGCCATCCTTAAATGGAGTTTGTAATTTATTTACCTTTACAAATGCTGCCACTGTATCCAGTACTTCCTCTTTAGATAGGCCCCAACCCCATTTTTCCATCGTGCGCAGACCTACAGCCAAACGATCTTCCATGTCTGGGGGAATCACTTGTGATCTTCCTAGAGTTTTACTCTTTAATCCAGATTTGCTCAAGACTCGATCATTGAGAGTTGAGGTAGGTATACCATACATTTTGGATGCTGCATAGTTTGTCAGTTCTTTGTTTCTTACCCTCTCAACTGCTTCTTTTAAGGCTTCTTCAGTGTAAAAGGTTGCCCGAAGCGAAGTCCTCACGTATTTTGTAGGCATCTTTTATCAGTAAATAACAATTTTAATGTTTAATTGAAATATACTCGAATTTTAGGAGGAGAAATGCGTAAAAACGTGTTTGTGACTTGAAAACATATAAGCTTGATATTTAAAACAAATCAATGCAATTCAAATAAAATCTGCCTTAAGCCTCAAGCAGAAAAACAACAATCAAAATGCAAATAATGATATTCTTATTAGCTGTTGCCCGCGACTGCGACTTCGCGTGGATTTTGATAGAACCATGTAGGGATAAATACGTATTATAGCGATAAAAAGACACACCCTCACACACACACCCCAACATATATACACACACATTTACTTTCGCATTTATATTATTAGTGGGACAGTGGGACTACGTACTTACTAACCTACTTGAACTAATTTCGATATACTAGTAGTGGGCTTGAACATTTGAGAACCACTGGTTATTTTTTGACATCCTAAGAACGGACACAGCTTAGTCCGATCTTCGACATTGGGAGGGAAGATCGGATCTTGGGTTGTGAACGTCCTAGGCGTAATCAAAGTATACAAATGGAAAGAGGATTCGCTAATTCTGCCCCAAAATAATAATTAATTACATTATTTCAATGAAAGTACTCACCACAATGAGCCATCAAAATTTTGTAGGTAAGATCGGATCGACGATTTTCGCCACAAAATACACCTTTTCTGCTGAATCACCTGTGTACACGTCCCGTCTGGTCGCTGGCCGGCCGCAGAGTGAAGAGAGGGGCAGAACAAAATGGCGGATCTAGTAGTGTTGCCAGCAGTAGAGAATATTGCCTAGTTTGCGAGTTATTCCAAGCATCCGATCTTATGTCACATCCGATCTTAGGCGACCCAACCTTACCGTCGTTAAAAGCGGTCGGTCGCTGTAAGCGGAGTGGTAATAAACGGACTACACTGTATGTCTGTATTGATACTTCTACTTTGATTAGTATATCACATGTATGTGTAATTGTTTTCCGTGTAAAAATTGATCTATAATCATAAAAAACTAAAATTTCATAGTTACAACCAAGTCGTCTGGGAAACAAGTAGCTAAGTACCAGGACCAGGACTTAGCCTGTTTTTCCCATTTTTGAGAACTATGTAGGAGTTAAATAAAAATGTTAATGTTTCACGGTAAAACATAGCAGGGTGGTCTCGTCTAAATTGTAGTTCACGAATGGGTCGTGACTGAAATCCAAGTGTTTTGTTGTATAATGGCTCCAAGAATTTTGTCCATTCACGGAAAGTATTTTGCAGAACTTCAACTACAGTAAAAGGACATGGGCGAATTCTTGCGTCTCGAAAAATCGGTGCTCAGTCTTCTGGGATCTCAGCTGGTAACTTTTGATTAATGTTACCCATATTTTTATCACACTCTAAATAACAGTGACCTCTTATAGGAAATGTCATTTTAATTTTGTCGAATCAGTGATAAACATGGACCAGTTGATGCAGAAAGCGAAAAACTATAGTTTTTGTTTTGGCCCGCACAGGAATCACAAAATATTTCGAGAGTTCTCACATCGCTATCTAGTAGGTAATAGAGTTGTATTAGGTTTTTTCCCAACATTTTCTGGATACGAATAGAATAACACTTTCACCTGTTGATAAATTATATGTTTAGGCCATAAATTGAAAGTTGTCGCTTGTAATAAACATCATTAGTAGTAATGTTTGGTAATAGTAAGTTCTTCATGTAATCCAGTGCAACAGCATGGAAGTATTTTAAAACTTGACCCTTCTTTTTAGCTTGGTTTTTACGGCTGTAAAAAACTGCAGCTCTATTTTTGTGCACCAAACGTTAATTATTATGGACCATGCCATCAAAACAAGGCGGTCGAGTCAAAACTAATTTATTGTCTTTTTTTGTTATTCTAAATTGTTTCAAATTTATTTCAGAAAAAACTTCTGTCCCTACATTAATCGAATCTATTACGTATGTAGATGTTTTTGAAAGTCCAAATCTGAGCGGGTTTTTATCATATTTCGATTTGCTGTTGAATGCATCAAATAATTCATTATTAAATATTTCAACAAATTTTGCAGTGTTATTTGCACTGTTAATTCGCCTGTACCTTTGGTTGTCTTGATTGCTGCAGTAATGGAATTACTAAAAAGTATCGCAGACTATTCATTTTTTGAAAGGGATTTGGGCTTATATGCCGGTCTGTTATTTTAAGCAAGCATCTGCTCTTCATTGATTTTTTTATCTAATTCATACGTTTGAATTATGTCATCAAACGAGTTAATTTTGTCTCCATAAATAAATTCATTATTCCATTGTAAATTGTTTCTGATATTTTTAATAAGATGTGGGACATCAAAAAATGTTAAATGCATAAACTTTTTTTCCATTAACAAAAAAGGGAAAGTCTATTGAAATCCCTAAAATGTTTGTACAATGTTTGGTTTGTCGACATTTGATCACAAACGATAGCCTTGGGCAATAAACCGTTCTCAAATCGTTTGTTAATTATTATGGATTAAACAAATAATTTTAAATTTTCAGCCATTGGCACTTGACAAATAATATGCTATTGGCATTTTCCATGGCTTGTAGAGCCCCCCTCACAACAAAAACAAGAACATATTTAGCAATTATTTTCTTTCTATGGCCACCTCCATAGTCCTAAAGCCCTTCTATAAAATCTTGTGTCTTCGAGTACTCTAACTACTCTACTCCCTCATACTCTACTCTACTCATTTCGTAGAAGCTTACCTTCTACGCACGCCCGTTCTACAAAAGAAGAATGCTCGAATATTGTTAATCTTTCTTTAATATTGTTGAATATTTCCTTTAAATTTTTTTTAAATATCCTATCGATTGATTTTGTTGCACTTTAAGAATATGTACAGGTCACGGACTGTTTATATTTGTCAATAAAGCTTTTTATCATTAGCAGAAGTGCATGATCAGCTATGTTTTTTGTTCTTTTTATTCCATTATATTAGAAACCAACAACTAACTGTGGTTCTTTTTGGAAATACAAACCGCTCATCAAATATATAGCATTATTGTTTTCCTCAGGTACCTTTTTGATACATTTTCCCAAATGTTTGATTATGCTATTATTAATCCCAGGCGACAAATTCACACCGCTTAATAATTTTTATCAAGATCTTTTTGTTCGTAATGCTAATAATTTCTCCAATAAAGCATAACCTTTGCGGCTCTGTTTTAGTATTGGCAAATAATTTTCTCATTCCTTCGTTTTTTGCCACTTTGGATTAACTGCATTTTTGTAAACATTGCAGCAGGTTCTGGCAAATTTTTCAATGAATTTTAAGAAAGCTTCATTTTTGATAGCTTTGACGCTATTTTAATCATTAAATTTTTTGCATTGGTTCTTTAACTTTAACAGTTTCATTTTGTGCTTGATGTTTCAATTGATTTCTTGATTTTTTAAATTCCCATAAGATGATAAGAATTTTGTTTCACTATGCGGGCAAATCCGCGGTGGAAGGTGTGGTATTAAAGTTTATTATATAAATTTATTAAAAAATAATTAGCTTATAATATTATAAATAACTTTCCATTTACTATGCGGTAAAATTAAGAAATTTATTTAAAAACTGTCTCTTTGGGATTATTTTTTTGGCCTTTTTTTGCGTAATTATTTATGCGGATATCCGTGTACTTTTCCAATACACATTTTATTAATTGAACTATATGGTTATACATTGGAGACTGATCATACTGATGGAAGTTTATCTCATCAAATAGTTTAAGTCCGAGAAAATGTCTCATAGTTTTTGTAATAAATTGGCATTTAAATGTTTTTTTACTTGAAATGACAATAATTTCAGCAACGATTCTGCCTTTTAAAAATTTTGATCATTTCTGTACTGGGTATAAGAATACTTTCATTGTCTCTCAACTTAATGAATTCGATATCTTCACCCCAGTAATGCTTATTACTTTTCACACTACCCTCACTTTCACATACCTGTGATGCAAACTCGGACATTTGACTGAAATCTGCAAATAAGTCATTTAATAGATCATCTTCTTTATTATCATCTACGTCGCCGTCATTATCATAATGTGGTGCTACTGTAGTAATATTTATTCGATCGACAGCTGAAGAGCAACTAAGACTGCCACATTTTCTAGCGCTACACAGTTTCCATTGTCAAAATCCTTCAGTTCTACGTGGGCAATTATTATATTTTTATAAATTGATTGAAACTAACGCGCTGTTGGGTTGTTTTTTTATTTATAATTAAAATGTTATTACACCAATTACATTAATTATAGCACATTACATAAATTATATTACATTAACAAAAAATAAAATAAAATCAAATAACAATTTATAAAAAAACAATAATTGATTGCTAGGATTAAAAAAAAAACATTCAAAATTTTTCACAAAAGCTTAAGCAAGCCGACATCAATGAGCAGTGAGCACCATCTATCCACAAACAGATCGCATGCTGGGTTGTTTTTGGCCTCCTCAACATATCAACGGATGCGTCGGCAGATGGATCCGCAACCATATCTTCGGATAAATTGCGATCCGTCCACTCATCTGTGAGTTATTCAGTCTGTGCTCCATCGTGAAAGACGTAACTCGTGCCGCAAAAAATGAATATAGAAACAGTTGTTTAACTGTGTACTTAATTATACAAACGACTATTGTCTAAAAAATGTTTCGACTGAGGATAAGCTTTTATCGCGGATCATGGAAATTTTCAATGCCACCTGAACAGCATATGCCATTTGGTTCTTTTTGCCATTTGAAAGCATTACAAAATTGACAACATACCACCATACCTCCTATAAAGGCGAATTTAGAGTAATCAATTCTGGGTGAATAAGAATAACCTGATTTCTCTTTGTTCGCCTATGAAAGGTTTTCCATCTCTGTCCCACTTTCTGGGTATTCTATCGACCTTGACAACATTCTATTGATTGTATGTGCAACTCGATCGGCATTTAGCCGAGACTGGCGTTCGTCTGCAGTTTCTTGTTGCCGAATATCCCTTACTCGTTCTCTCTCAGTTAATAAATAATTTTCCTCACTCTGACGGTTTGCTCATAGTTTTCTCTAATCTTTGTCGATATTCATCATCATTTTCAAGAAGTCTTTTATTGTTGTGTCGCAATCGACAAGCTGTTAATCGAGATACACGATCGATACTAAGTCCGCCAAATAACTTTTTTTAAAATGTTATTAAAAAAAAACTACTAAATATTTTTTAAAATTTCTTTTTTTATTTGAAAGTACAATCCTTCCGGTTAATGATGGAAAATAATTTCATTCAAATAGCTGCCTCGGCTGACCATGCAGTAGCCTACACGATCGGTCCAATTTTTGAGTACATTATCGATTGTGTGCAGCTGTATTTCACTAATGGCTTCACGAATATTGTCCTTTGAAGCGTCAATTGTCTCTGGCTTGTCGGCGTAACACTTATCTTTGACGGCACCCCACAAATAATAGTCCAATGGTGTCAAATCGCAGCTCCGAGGTGGCCAAACGACATCAGCTCTGCGGCTGATAATGCAATTTCCAAAAACAGTGATGAAAAGTGTAGCGTCGGCTGTGTGGCACGTTGCGCCGTCCTGTTGAAACTAAATGTTGCCAATATCCTCCTCTTCAATATCTGTGAACAAAAATTCGTTCAACATGGCCCGATAACGATCGCCATTGACTGTAACGGCCACACCTTGCTCATTTTCGAAGAAAAATGGCACAATTATGTCTCTGGACCAAAATCCGCACCAAACAGTGACTCGTTTTGGATGCACCGGCTTTTCAAATGTGCCCCAAATGCGACAATTCTGCTTGTTTACATACCCGCCAAGTTCGAAATGAGCTTCATCTGAAAAGATTTTTTTGGCAAAATCCGCATCTTCTGCAAGTCGATCGCAGGCCCACTTAGCGAAGCGAAAACGCATTAGATGGCCAGTTCGCTTCAACTCCTGAACCAATTGGATTTTGTACGGCGTCATACCAAGGCCTTTACGCAAAATTCGTCTCAATGATGTGTCCGAAATGTCCAATTGTTGAGAACGACGGTGAACTGATGTTGATGGCGTTTCACGCACACTTTCGGCCACAGCAGCAATATTCTCGGGTGTACGCACTGTTTTTGGCTTTTCACGCGTTGGTTTATCGATGAGGATGCCAGTTTCTTTCACTTTTTTCACAAGGTAACGAACATACGGAGCTGACGGTGCTTCATTTCTTCCAAAAGCCGTACGCAATTTTCGCACACATTCTGCAACATTACCATGATTTTCAAAGTAATGTCGCAATATTTCCCAGCGTTGTTCAAGCGTATACACAACCATATTCGTTCAGCGGAAGGATAAAACTAATTATCTGTCAAAATAGACATGAGCTAAGTGCTGCCATTCACGAAATAAGCACTAGTTGAAAAAAAAAGTTAGATGGCGGACCCTGTACTTTCCAGCTCCCTAGACCGCAAAATTCGTTCTCTTTGAGAGCTCAGGCGAATTCCATATCAGTGAAAGACTCAGATTCACATGATAGTGCATGAGCTTCATGATCGGCAGTTAGACGCACTTCTCGTTCGTCCTCTGTCTTCTGAGATCGAGCATTAGCGAGATCGAGGAACAAAATGAATGTTTTGGTCGAACGAGCAACATTGAAAAAGCTGTGCTCAGGCTGCTCAGTATATGTTCGGCTCCGTCATGTCTTCACGTGTCCGTGTAGCTGCTGCTGCCTTTATAATCATTCACTGTGCCATAAAGAAGAAGAGAAAACCACCAAGGTGGTGGATGAGAGAAATGTATCGTCATCGAAGAAAAAACTCGGTTAATATAATTCGTGAATTGACTTTCGAAGGAGATAACGAACCATTTAACAACTTTAAAGGAATGCTAAGGATTTATTTAAAAAAAGATACACATATGCGTGAGGCCATATCACCGGAGGATAAGTTACTGATAACTTTAAGATTTTTAGCTACAGGAGATTCCTATACTAGCTTGTAATACATGTTACCTCTTTTAAAATCACGGTCATTCTGTCTGCGTTTATGGTATTTGAAAAATAGAATGCAATGGGCTGCTTCGATTTTTTTCTTATGCCAGCCAACATAAAAACAAGGGCTTTACTGGCAATTTGGGAACTCCTTCCATGATTGCCATGGTCTTGGAACCCCTGTATTTTATCCTGACTTGCATCATAGCACAGATGTTTTCTAATTGACATTTCGTCAAACGATAGTATACAAATATTATCGTCATCACTTTGCTTATCACTCATTTTTTTTAATGACTAAAATATTTGTTTATTGATGCCAGGTTTGAGTGGTACTCTATTTAGCAATTTATTTAAACTGCTTTGACTCGGTAAAGCAAACATTCTTCTTAAAAGTCTGTAGCAGGCAGGTGATTTTTTATAAAACACTAAAGAAAAAATTATTTTCTGTTCAAGTGTGTATCTTCTGCCTTTTGGTTTTTTCGGGCCATTTTGTAATCGGCTCTGTAGTAATGAAAGGAAATGATTGGCCTCACTATCCGGTAAGTAAAGTAAAACAATAATTGTTTACATTAGTTTTTATTGAGAAAAGAGTTTTTAAAATATTACAATCCATAAAATTTACGAAAAATCAAAGTCTTCTTTAGTAAAAAGTGTGCTTAATATGCTTGAGTTAGAAAAATCATTACTGGGTGAATTAATTTGATCTGGTATGTTAGATGACTGTGGACGTATCAGTGGCGATTGTTGAGATGTCGCAAAATGTTGAGTTTGATAGCCACCCTGGTAGTTGCTATTCGGATAGTAGTAGCCATGAGGTTGATGCAATTCTGTTAACCCATTGAGCCCCAAGCGGCCCGATCGGTCCACGACACAATAGATTTTCTATTGTGTCTGTGGTTCCGGGGCCTGAGTTATTACAAGGAGAATGGCAAACTCCCATAGGACTCTGGGCCTGATCGTTAAACTGATGATTCATAGGGGATAAAATAGATAAAAATATACAGATTCTATAATTTTTTATTTTAAAAAGTAACTTTGTTTCGGAAGTCGGTGGCAAAAATTAATTAATAAACAAAAATAATGACTTCCGAAAGAAAGTCATTTTACACTTTATTCTAATGGTTTTTGAAGGCGGCTAGATTTTTAAAAGTTTTTTTTCACACATCAAATCAGTCTTGAATTAATATAATCAAAATATAAAAAAAAAAATTGTTATGTTAAAATTGTTACCATTTTTTTTTTAATTATTAAACATTGTCATCCGTTAAATCCCTTAAAATGTCTTGCACATCTTGCGTTGCCAGATTTTCTACAGAAATAATTTCAATTTTCTTATCTTCGACTCTTTTCTCTTCCTTTTTTTCTAACGACTCTATGAATTCACTAAATATTTCTTCTGTTCCTATATCAGGTAAGTAATCTATTGGCTAGAGAGCTAGCGCAAAGCTACCTGTATGTATTCGACCAGACCTGGATTTTTGTGTGTTGATTCCCCTATACCTACTATACATGAGATGAGGAGTCACTAAGCCCAGAGTGGTGGACGGGGCG